>JAJOOR010042197.1:0-10216 GCA_036250505.1 Solanum acaule
ACCTCCACTGATTTTAGACTCCAAACAACACATAAAAACATGAACAACATACTAGAACACACCAACACGTAAAAGACTAGTTTCCGAACGTCTTGGTCGTCCCTTGACGTTTGACTTCCAAACTCTTTAAAACTGACTAAGAAGGCTATTCTTCATTATTTTAACAAGTTATTAACGCATAAAACCCATGTGAGGCTCTACTTTATCCTACTTTATTTTGAGGGGTGTTACATACCTGATGAAAATCCTAAGTGTGGAGCCACCAAAGATGATCCACAGACCGTAGGTCAACCTACGATCCGTCCTGCACGTCCGTCAGTGATGAACTAGGAGTTGAGGGTTCCAGCTGCTGTGGAAAATATCTAAGTGTTGACCAACTGAGGGGACCTACGAATCGTAGGTCGACCTACGGTCCGTGGGTTGAGTCGTCGATCAAAGCCTCTACCTAGAAGTTTATTTCCTATTTTGTTTCTTTTTTGTTTAGGACACATTTTTCTATAAATAGGGTATGTAAACCTCGTTTTTTAGGGTTAGACATTATTGTATACTTTTAGTTCTTGATATTTTCTTGGGAATTAACTTGCAAACTTTGGCAATTTGATTTTTGGATTTCGGTTTATAAGATTTTTGCTTTGGAATTCAATTTGAGATTTTGGGTTTCTTCTACTCTAAATGTAAGTTAATGAATTCTTATTATAAAAACATAAATTGTGTTCTTTCAAGCATGAGTAGCTAAATCCACAACTAGGGTTGTGGGAACCATGAGCAATTAACAATGTATTAATAATAACTAAGTAATTCTTGAATAGTGTTGATGCATGCATTGATAATTGTTTCAATTAGAAGTCTTTTTAACGAGTGAACGCGTTAGAACTTGTCGTGTTGATACTTGCCGGACCAAGGAGGTAGTTAATAAGAAAAGAATTATCAATAGAGATTTAGTGTGATACTATCTAATAGTTTAATGTCAATTGGTGCGAGGGTGATAACTAAGCCATACATTGATGTGATGTGTAATCTGAGGTAAAAGTAAGGGTTAGTTATACACACGTAGCCGGACCAAGGTGCGGGGTGAAATTCCTTATTTGGAGGACCAATCACTTAGGGATACTTAGCTTACCAACTTTGCATGTAAAACACTAGGAAAATATTACTGTTTTTAGGATTACTGCGTTAAGAGCATATGGGGAACACTTACACCCTAGTTTCTCTCTCTTATTGATAACTCAAGGTTTGAATATTGCTTACTTGTTACTTAAACAATAATTGGTTATTTGTTTCCAAACCCCCCACCCCTTTTAAATACTTGTCTCGAAAATAACTTGACTAAACGGATGTAATAGTGAGTTAAGTTTAAGTCTGAACCATATTCCTCATGGGATCGACCCCAACCTACAAGTTGGGTTCTTTATTTGACGACGACCGCTTATACTTCTTTAGGGAAGTGTAATTTGAGCATATCAAATTTTGGCGTCACTACCGGGGAACAAGGCTTTTGGATTAAGTTTAACTACATTATTGAATTTTAGTAAATTATTTCCTGATTTTACTTTTTCTTTTGTTTTTGTATTCCTTAGGTTTCTACTCTAGTGTATGCCAAGTACACGGAGTCGAAGCGAACCATTGACCCCATACGATCTAGAGTTGAGCAAAACTTTGAGAAAGATAAATAATCAAGGGGTCCAAAATAATCCAATCATAGATGAGCATGCTAAAGGTGTTGGTAATGAGAATGCTTAGGTTCTTGGAGTTAATTTACTCGGAGATGCATTGAGGGTGCAGGATCCACCAGAACCAAGACAGCGTGATAATTACAGGGTCGACTTTAATACCGTTGAATCTAAAGGACCTATTGTTCTCCCTTCTCTACCTCCAGGGCATACATTTGTGGTGACTAGTAGTTTGATGCAGATGCTTACAACAAGGGGTTTGTTCTCTGGTATGACTTCGGAAGATCCGCATGGGCACATGGCCAAGTTGAGGAGTGTTTGCAAGAGTTGTGTGAGTCGAATAGAGTTGGACATGAATGTCATAGGTTTAAGAGTCTTCCCTTTATCACTGATCGGAGATGCTGCGGTATGATTTTCTAAGCTTTCGTATAACTCAATTCATATATGGGACCAATTGCATAAGGTATTCATGGCTAAGTACTTCCTGTTGTAAGAAGCTGAACCACAAAGACAAACTTAACAACTTCGTGGCACTACCTGGAGAGTCTGTGAGTAGTTCGTGGGATAGGTTCACTGCATTCATAAGAAGTGTTTCGAATCACCGTATTGATGATGAGTCACTGAACGAGTATTTCTACAGAGGTCAAGATGACAGTGGTAAGGTTGTGTTTGATACTATTGCTGGAGGGTCATATGATGAGTGCACTTTTGAGGAGATCGCTGAGAAACAAAGATAAAATTTCCTCAAATAATAAATCATGGAGCACTCAAAAGTCAGACACTGGAAGAAGCACATTTGCAGTTCAAGCTGCGCCTAGTCAATATGCCGATGACATTTGTGAGGAGATGGCTCAGATGAGTACAAAACTTGGGTTTGTGTTGAAGCATGTGAGCAGAGGTGCAAAAAAGGTGAATGCGGTCAACTACTTAACTAGAACTCCACCACCACCAGTTGAGGAATGCTACTATAAGGAGGATGCTTATTTGGTAAATGATCAAACGGGGATTTTTGAGCCAACGTCCAAGGTTCCAACTCGGATAATTGATGCTAAGGTCAAGAAAACCAAGGTCGGAACTATGGTAATTACAATCGAAAGGGTCACTATGTCCGGGATGGGAATTACAATCGCGACAACAAATACAACCAGAACAACTATGGCAACAAAAATGAGAGAGTTGGGCCTTATGTTCCACGTGCAAATCGGGAATCTGGTAATAGAGAAGCTGAGGGTAGTATGTCACGGATTGAGGATATGATGCAGAAGATGATGAAGAGGTTTGATTCGACTGCTGAGAACGTGAAAGAGATGTGGAATGACTTGTCTGGAATTGGTAAAAAGTTGATGCCCATGCAGTGTCGATAAAGCAACTTGAGCAGTAGGTTAATCAGTTGTCAACTACTGTGAACCTATATCAGCCTGTCACACTTCCAAGCAAGACTATCCAAAATCCGAAGAATGATGGGCATTATATGGTAGTCACAACTCGAGGAGGTAAATAGACCATTGATCCCCCCATGCCGTCTGAGGTCGAAATTGTGGCAGAAAGAGATGATGATAAGATTGAGGTTACTGGAGGGTCCAAGAATGTTACAGAGAAAGAAGCGGAGATAACCCAAAAAGTTGTTCCCATTCCCATACCTCGACCTCCATTCCCATAGAGGTTGGTAAAGAAGAATGAAGAAGGAAAATACAGCAGGTTTATTACTATGTTGAAACAGCTTTCCATCAATGTTCCGTTGATAGAAGTTTTGGAGCAAATGCTTGAGTATGTGAAATTTATGAAAGATTTGGTGACTAAGAAGAGGGCTGTCAGTTTTGAAGATGATGAGAGGTTGCAACATTGTAATGCTATTGCTACTAGGTCACTTGTGCAGAAGAAAGAGGACACTGGTGCTTTTACTATTCCTTGTACCATTGGGTTGTTGCATTTTGCGAAGGCATTGCGCGCCTTGGTTGATATGGAGAGAGGGAAAATGAAGTTCCAATTGAAATGAAGAGGTAACTTAACATTTGTAGGTCTATGAAGTAGGAAAGTGATCTCAAGTCAGTATCAGTGGTAAATCATATTGTGGAGCGAGGTTCTGATGTGTTTATTGAAGAGAGGTTGAGTGTTGATGCACTGGCAACAGTAATGATGAGTTTTGAGGGTGATGGTATTGAAGACTATGATGAATTAGTCGCCGCACTTGATAGATCCGAATTTCGTTCCAAACTAAAGAAATTGGAGCTAGATATGAAGAATCGCGATTCTCCACCCACAAAATCGTCTGTTGAAGAGGCTCCAAAATTGGAGCTCAAGGCTCTACCATCACATTTGAGGTATGTATTTTTGGGGAGAGATGGAGACATTGGTTTATGTGTTGAAGAGGTTTAAGAGGGCTATTGGATGGACTATTGCGGACATTATTGGGATTCCTCCTGGCATTTGTTCTCATAAAATCCAACTCATGCTGGACCACAAGCCTAGTATCGAGCACCAAAGGAGACTAAATCCGCCTATGCATGAGGTTGTGAAAAAGGAAATCATCAAGTGGTTGGATAATTAATACCCCATCGCAGATAGTAGTTGGGTCTGTCCTATTCAGTGTGTTCCTAAGAAAGGTGGGATTACTGTGGTTCCTAATGCAAATAATGAGCTTGTTCTGATGTGGACAGTGATTGGATGGAGAGTATGCATGGACTATCGGAAATTGAATGCTTGGACAGAAAAAAAATCACTTCCCTATGTTGTTCATGGATCAGATGTTGGATCGACTTGATGGTAAGGGTTGGTATTGCTTTCTTAATGGTTATTCGGGCTACAATCAGATCTCCATTACTCCAAAAGACCAAGAGAAGACCACCTTCACTTGTCCTTACGGGACTTTTGCCTTCAAACGGATGCCATTTGGGTTGTGTAATTCAACAACAACCTTTCAGCGTTGCATGATGTTGATATTTTCAGATATGGTGGAGGACACTATTGAGGTATTTATGGATGATTTCTCTGTGGTAGGTGACTCGTTTGATGGTTGTCTGATGCATTTAGTCAAGGTATTGAAATGGTGTGAAGAGTGCAATCTTATGCTCAATTGGGAAAAGTGTCACTTCATGGTAAAAGAGGAGATAGTGCTGGGTCATCGGATTTATGAGAAGGGTATTGAGGTTGATAGAGCTAAAGTCGAGGTAATAGAAAAACTTCCATCACCTATCTCTGTTAAAGGTGTTAGAAGTTTTCTTGGGCATGTAGGCTTTTATAGAAGGTTTATCAAGGATTTCTCCAAAATTGCACACCCATTTTGCAAACTGCTCAAAAAGGAGTGTAAGTTTGATTTTGATGATGCTTGTCTGAGAGCATTTGGAGAGTTGAAAGCAAGGCTATTTTCCGCACCTACCATTGTTTCACCAGATTGGGGGCAGCCTTTTGAAGTGATGTGTGATGCGAGTGGAGTGGCGTTTGGTGTGGTATTGGTACAGAGGCGAGAGAAGATTCTTCATCCTATTTACTATGCCAGCAAAGCTCTGAATGTGGCTCAAAAGAACTATACGGTGACTGAACAAGAACTCCTTGTTGTGGTTTTTGCATTAGAGAAATTTCGATCCTACTTGGTTGGTACTAAGGTCATAGTGCATACTGATCATTCTGCATTAAGGTATCTGATAGCTAAAAAAAGATGCAAAACCGAGGTTGATTAGATGGGTGTTGTTGTTGCAATAGTTCAATTTTGAGGTGAAAGATAGAAAGGGGACAGAAAATCAAGTTGCCGATCATTTGTCCAGATTAGAGGAGGAAGCTATGCTCAAGCTAGGAGATTGGGCTGAAATTAATGATGCTTTTCCAGACGAACTAGTTTGGCTGCTTCTCATGATCTTATTCCTTGGTTTGCAGACTTTGCGAACTACTTGGCAAATGATTTGGTGCCATCGGATTTGTCATTCCACCAAAGGAAAAATTTCATGCATGATGTGAAGAAGTTCTTTTGGGATGAGCCTTACTTGTTCCATATTTGTGCTGATGGGATTATTTGTTGTTGTGTTCCCAAGGTTGAGATGATGAGTATACTAGAGGCGTGTCATTCATCGCCTGTTGGTGGGCATCATAGTGGTATTCAGACTGCTAATAAAATCTTGCAGTGTGGGTATTACTGGCCTACCATCCACTAAGATGCTCATGATTTCGCCAAGTCTTGTGACTGTTGCCAAAGAGAAGGAGGAATTTCAAAGAAGCAAGAGCTACCTATGAATCCGATATTGGTGATTGAGTTGTTTGATGTATGGGGCCTTGACTTTATGGGTCAATTTGTGAGTTCACATGGGATGAAGTATATTCTTGTTGCGGTTGATTATGTGTTGAAATGGGTGGAAGTAGTTGCGCTTCCCAACAATGAAGGAAAAAGTATCACCGCATTCCTCAAAAAGAGTATCTTCTCCAAATTTGGCACACCTTGGGCGATTATCAGCGATGGAGGTTCCTACTTTTGTAATAAGTTGTTCAAGGCGTTTCTAGAAAAATATAGAGTCCGTCACAATGTAGCCACTCCTTACCATCCGCAGTCTAGTGGCAAGTTGAAGTGTCAAATAAAGAGATAAAGCAAATCCTTGCAAAGACTGTGAATGCAAATAGAATTGATTGGTCAAAGAGGCTTGGTGATGCTTTATGGGCCTATCACACCACATTCAAGACTTCTATAGGTATGTCCCCCTACCAACTTGTATAGGGGAAGTCGTGCCATTTGCCGGTAGAGCTAGAGCATAAGGCTATATGGGCGCTAAAGAAATTGAATTTGGATTGGGGCGCCGCATCGAGTCAAAGAGTGAATGACATGAATGAGCTTGATGAGTTTCACCTAAAAGCTTATGAAATTCAGCCTTGTACAAGGAGAAGATGAAGAAGTATCATGATCAAAAGATTGAAAAGCGTGAATTTGTTGTGGGTGATCTGGTGCTTCTATTCAACTCAAGGTTGCGCTTGTTTCCTGGCAAGCTCAAGTCCAAGTGGACCGGGCCATTCAAATTCACTCAAGTGTTTCCATATAGAGCGGTCGAGCTCGAGAACAAAGAAGGAACAAGGTTCAATGTGAAAGGGCAAAAGATCAAAGTCTACATGGGAAAGTTGGAGAGTGTGCAAGAAGTGATTGAGTCATACTACCTTGATGAAGTCTGAGTAATCAAGGAGCTTGCGTTATGCTACGACGTTAAATCAAGCGCTGCTTGGGAGACAACCCAAGATGTACAATCTAGCCAACTATAGGTTTTTCTTTTCGATTTAAGAGTTTTCTTCTTTTATTTTAATTTATGTAACTCTTTAGATAGGTGTTTTATTTTTGTATTATTGTTGGCTAGATATAGAATAGGGTTCGTGTCTAAAAGGTGTCCAGAAAATGTAAAAAGAAAGTCCTAATGGTTGCTACATGTGCAGGGGAAAAAGGCAAAATTTGCAGAAAAACAGCTCTGCAGAGGTCTACGGACCCCATCGACGGTCCGTGGGTCCATCCACGGACCGTGAATGGTGTCCGTAGACCCCATGTAAGTTTCCTACTTATTCTAAGTTTCAGACTGACCTACGATCCAAAGATCGACCCACGAACCATAGACGGGGTCTCGTGGGTACAAAACTAGGGTTCTGTCTACCCGACCCGAACCCCTTTTAAATAAAACCATCCCATTCAAAATATTTCCCATGTCCATCTAAATCCCCCCAACCGTTTATCAACCCTCTAAATCCCCTAATCACTCCTATAACTCCCATATCATTCCCCATTCACTTCACCAAATTCCCATATAATCCATTTCTCTCCTAAATCACCCATCTCATTCCCCAACGATTCCACAGTTCAGGTTCGGTGTCAAAGGTTTGCAAAGAGGGTCTAGAAGTTTATTGTATCACACTCACCCACTTCGATTACTTGAAAGTTAAACGACTTCGCCCTTACTTTGAATTCACTGTTCATAGTTTGTATAATTAAGTCACGAAGTTGGTACTTGACTTTGGGTTGTAAATGTCATGTTTGAATGTCAAATTGTATGCTAGAACACCTTTGGTATGATGGTATGTGAGTGTGTAATTACTTAAAAACTGAATAACTCAAGTTAATAGACCAAATTGGAAGTTTTGACTTAGGGTTCATGAGTGTCGGTGTGATAAATTGTGAAATCCTGTAAAATTGGAACCCTAAGGATGATTAATTACCATATTACTTATTGAAATGCATGTATAGGACTAAGTTGTGTAAAATTGGTGATTGAAAAGGCTTGAAAGAAGTGAACCATCTGAAAACCTAGCACAGAATGACCCACGAAACCCTGTCTACGGACCATAGGTCGGGTTCGTAGGCCAGAAGCACACAATATTTTTGCTAAGTGTCGAACCATGATGTGGATTACGGTCCGTCGATTTGCATATCCGTGGTTCCATATCAGAAACCCAATTTTGGGTACTCTAACCTATGGAGGGGTCCTACGGACCATAGGTCCACCCACAGACCGTAGGTAACCACCGTGGGTCGGTAGTTCAGCTACTGCCCATAAGTTTTTTATTTTTTGTTTTGATTCGTTTCTTGTTCTAAAATTCTTTCGTGTGTTTTATTTGTTTGTTTTAGTACTAACTAAGCTTCTACAAGTACCATGGCCCCCAAGCAAGCTCCGACTTACACCGCAAAGGGAAAATCCAAATCTGTTGCTCCCTCATTCAGGCTGATCGATGAGGATGAGGATGTGGAGTACGCTCCACTTCCTACCAGGACATCCCCCATTGCTCCACACACTACACGAAATCGAGCCCAACATGTGAGTACTGACGTGGTCACTGCCCCCAGTCTGATGAAGGGGCCACACCGATCAGATCACCGGCTGGCTCTGAGTCCGCATCCGTCTCCAGCTCTGTCTCCACTTCTAATGGCATCACCACCTCGTCTTCTGAGGTTGATAGTGCGGGTGACATTCCAGTGCCCCCCAATACCGAGCCTGCATCAGATGCTGATGAGCCTAATCGATGGTGTGTGGAGGGCCAGTTTCAGTTATACAGAAATGCCTGCATGCTGAATGAGAACAAAAAGATGGCTCGACTAGTCACTGATGAGCGCCGGGTTCTCACAAGTAGCCTTCACACCGCTCTAGTCATTGAGGGGCTATTCCGTAGACACATGTGTGAGTGGATGGCATGGCCCTAGGCACGTATATCGAGGATATAGTTAGGGAGTTTTACGCTTCCTATGTAGCGATCCCTTCAAAAGGATACCACTAATTAAACAAGAAATCTAATTAAATACTTGCGACATTTAAAACTAATTAATGAGGGCATACTGATTTTAATCTAGTAGAGGGATTAGATTCATAACGAACTCCAAAATTTATTTTATTTTTCCATTTAAGCAATTAACCGACCAGATCTTCATGCATATGTTAACCTCACACTCGAGGGTGAAATAACAAGAATATTACAAGCTTCCGAGTACCGAAATCAGCCGGCTCATGCTTCACACAACTTTCAAGACATATAGCAAATTAGTTTATTACAAGACTTGGGTTTACACACCCCAAAAAGATAAAAACGTATAACCATACTTATATTATAATCCATGGTGACATGACCAAATCAGCCCTCAAAATCTCCTGTAAATATACAGCACAAGGATCATGTACAAGTCCCAAGGTTATACAAAATATATATGCCTATATGCAAATGTGATCTTCCTTAAGATTTTCAAAATCTCCATCACCAATGGCCAGCTTCAAGCATCATTGCAAACAGCCCCTACGATAGAAACAACTATCGCTAAGCATATAACTTAGTGGTGTACAAACTATAGGTGTGGAGCCCTTAAATTCACCAAGTTATCATTCTCAAGTCAAGGGCAGCACGATCGAAACAAAATCAGTAAATCAAGTAAACAATATACAAGGAGTATCAAGTTCAATATATAAAGGTCTAAATGTCAAGAATGCTCATAGCACAACTTTTCAAGAGATTCAATAACAAGGCTCACCCAATATATACATCATGTCGTCACACCAAGCACGAGCAGGTATCAAGAAGGGTTAAAACCCAATAATCAAGAGAACCAAGAACCATATTAAAACATGTCTTCCTAGTTCGTACTTAAATGGACAACTTCCATTCTTAAGACGAACTAAAAATCCAGAGTCAAGATGACAAATGATTCGAACCAAGAGGCATGCCAAGAGTGACAAAGTCACAGCCACAAGAAGGACAAGGTCCCAACAAGAGTGCTAAGTGATCAAACAATCCGTACAAGTGGGCGAGTTACATAAGCGTCTTTAATGTATTAAAGAATACCAATACGACAATGCAAAGTGACAAGAGGTAACCAAGGTACCAAGATAACTTTTAGATATACCAGCAGGTAAAAAGAGTACAAGTATAAGTTTATACACAAACCTCAGTTCTTTAGCACAAAAACAGTCCAACAAAACTCCACGAGTCAAATCGTAGACCTAGCAGCGTATCAAAGTCTTCAACTTGTACACGAGGATATACAACCTTAAAAAATGAATTCAATAACTTATTTACTTTCTAGCAGCTCAATAATGATGACGTAAAATAGG
>JAJOOR010042199.1:0-11026 GCA_036250505.1 Solanum acaule
AAGCTACTGTCATTAAGGTTGACAACAAGTCAGCAATATCTATGGCCAAAAATCCAGTGCAACATGGTCGTAGCAAGCATATAAATGTGAAGTTTCACCCTATCAGGCAAGCAGAGAAGGATGGCGAAGTTCAACTTGTTCATTGCAGCTCAAATCAGCAGATTGCAAACATCATGACCAAGGCTCTTCCTAAGGGAAAATTTGAAGTTCTAAGGGCTAAGTTTGGAGTATCCAAGAAAAATCTCAAGGAGGAGTGTTAGAAAATGAGATATTTCTAGATGTCTTTTGTTTAATTGTTATTTTCTTAAATATTATGTTAAGTATGTAAAGGAAAGGTAGTCCTTGTTTTATGGAATATGTTTTGTAAGAAAGTCAATAGTGGTTGGATATGTATGGTCCTCTACTAACTTTGGAAAAGTTTATGTAGATATATGTGTGTATGCTTTTAAAAAGCTGAATATATAAATGAAGATTTCCTGCTGCTGAACCTTATCTTTTTTTTTTTCTTTAAAAGTTTCAAATCCTAACAATTGTAACTCGCCAAAAACCACATGACGAGAAATATATATTCGGCCACTAGGGACGTGTAAACATTTATAGCCCTTATGATTTCCACTATACCCTAAGAAAATACATTTTAAGAAGAGAAAGGCTAGTTTGTGAGAGTTGTAAGGACGAAGGAATGGGAAGCACGTGCAGCCAAAAACTTTCATGAAATGATAATCAAGAACCTTTTTTGAACAACTTCTCATAATCTGAAACATTAATGAGCGAGGATGATGGGCAACGATTTATAGTGTAAACTGTTGTAGCAAACGCATGATCCCAAAAGGTGTGAGGAAGGGAGGCATGCATGGGAGAGAAATGTTAAAACCCATTTCAACAATATGACGATGCTTCCTCTCGGCATTACCATTTTGTTTATGAGTATGGGGACAAGATAAGTGATGAACGATCCCCTCTTGAGCAAAAAAGGTAGATAACTTCCTATATTCGCTACCCCAATCAGATTGTACCACTTTTATATAACAGTCAAAGAATTTCTCAACATGAGTTTTAAAGCTCAAAAAAATTGTATAAACCTCATTTTTGGAACTCATAGGAAATAACCATGTAAATTTGCTAAACTCATCAATGAAGGAAACATAATAACGAAATTTATTACTAGCCAATTGTGGAGTAGGATCTCATACATCAGTGTAGATCAATTCAAGAGGATAAGTAGCACTAGAGTTGGAAACAAAAAATGAAAACTACTCTTGTCATATTGGCAAGAACAAACATTAGACCGAGAACTCGATATGACTGGTAAAGAAAGACTCCGACTAATACTATTGACTACTCGTAGAGACGAGTGACCTAAACGACTATGCCATAGATCAAATAAGACTTGGACACATGGAAAGCTTGTGATTGATTAGAGGGAGTGGGCTAGCTGATAAACTGGGCAGCAAGGAGGCGATAAAGGTCATGCTCAAGAGTCCGCACAGTAGTACTTTCCCTGTTGCCCGATCCTTCACAAGACAAAAATGAGGGTGAAACTCAAATATTACATCATTATCAGATGTAAATTTTTCTAGGCTAAGCAATTTTTTGATAATTTCAGGCACCAATAATACATTAGATAGATGTAAAAGTCAATTAACTGTAGGTAAGATAGAATGACCAAAATAAGATATTCTCAAACCTTTGCCATACCAACATTAATTTGATCACTTCCCATATAATCTCCTCTTATCGCCATGTTCTGCATATTATTAGTTAAATGATGAGTAGCTCCAGAATCTGGGTACCATTTCGAGTCTCCAACAATGGAAGGTTGAGCAATGAGAGCATTCATATGTGACTATTGGATGGAGCTTGATAGGCATGGTGAAACAATGGTAGCAATTAAGAGCCGAGTGTCCAAACTTGTTGCAAACTTGACATTGATTTTGGCTGGATAAGTTAGTGTTGTGACCCTGACCCCGACCTCATCCTCGTCCAGACCTGCCACCATAAGCCTGATTATTATTTTAATTAGTTTGCTTCTTAAATGAATTATCATTGTTAGGATTATTGGATTGTCTAGTAGACAAGTTGGCTTGGCTGCCTAATCCTTGTTCCAAACTTGTCATCTGTTCCAAATGATACTTATGACTTAAAAGAAAGCCATGAAGATCAAACAATGAAATTAAATCCGCTCTAGCAATGAACGAGACAACCACATCATCATATTCTTGTCCAAGTCCTCCAAGAATATATAAGACAAGATCATCATCAGTGACGAGGTGAGTCGCAACTACGAGATTATCGGCACAAGTCTTCATCTTTTGAAGATATTCTACCATTGATGAGTTTCCATTCTTTGTGGTTTGTAGTTGCAATCTTAGTTGCATTAACCTAGACTTGGATTGTGACGTAAACATTGTTGCAAGAGACTTCCAACAGTCTGAGATGTCGTACAATTGACTATTTGGGATAAAATCCCTTCGTTGAGGATTGAGAGAATCCAGCTCAATAAAATTTAGTCTTGTTTGATCCATAAATTGTACGCTGGATTGATAACCGCGCCATTTGAGGTTGCTTTGAAAGAGCTATTTGGAATTACCTTGGGAGGGCACATGTTTGTACCTTCGAAAGACTGAGTGACGTTGGTTGCGAATGAATTATGGGAAGGGGTTTGTGAGGTGATAGTGGTAATTGAAGGAAGTGCCATATTGAGATGTGAGTCTTCGTAGGGCTCTAATACCATGTAGAGATTTTATGAATATAATAAATATTGATTGTATTTCACAAAAGAGTTCTTCCTCAATATATTAAGGATGTTACACAAAGTGTAGTTGAATATACTAACTCTCCAAGAGATGAATTATAAACATGAATTCTAATAGAACCCAATTACTACATAAACGTGTAACCTCACTATTATGATGTCCTAACAATATCATGTGTATGTAACTTGACTTCAATGGTTTATATATAAAGTGCTTTTCATATTTTGAAGTACCCTGTTTTAATATATTTTTCATACATTATACGAAAAAAAACATGTATTGCCAAAATGCATACAAAATTGAAAACTTCATATCAAATACACACCAAAAATAACCACAAGTGAGGTATATAATGTGTATAACTGGACTTAAATAGTTGAATACACAATATAAACACAATTCAGTTTGTATATACAATGAGTATAAATCTAGAATTTTAAGGGACAACTGATATGAATACAAAATTTCAATCTTCATACTAAAATCATACCAACTTATAATTAATATTTTGTTTATATAATATGTGTGTACAAGAGTGTGTTTAAAACAGAAACAAATGACACATCTCAAAAAATCATACTAAATTTAAACCAATAACAAACACAGATTGCATGCTTCATGCCAAATTAATACAAAAAAAGCATAGAGTAATTTTGTGTATTTCATGAGTATAAATCTAGAATTTCAAGGTACAACTAATATGAATGCAAAATTGCAATCTTCATACCAAAATCAAACCAACTTATAACTAATATTTTGTATACATAATCTATATGTAAATAGACTTGAATTGTTCAATAAATAATAGGGAAATAATATAATCAACTAATATTGAAAAAAATCATATCTAATTTAGATAACTAATTTATTGTTCAATTAAAAAATCAATCAAAATTAATAACACTACATTCGCAGTTTATGCAAAACACAATAAAAGCAATACGGAGAAAGGCCTAAAATTCCCCTCAACTATTTAAATTGGTATAAAACTATCCCCATCCAATTTTCGACCCTCAAATAACCCTGATGTCAATATTTTGGCTCAAAAATATCTTTGTTTGTAATGGCCCACACTCATAAGCTGGATGGAAGGTAAATTTATATCAAATCTCATAGTTTAAGGGCATCTTAGACTCTTCTCCATTAAAATCATTTTAAATTACTTAATATATGGGCTCATATAATTTGCCTGATTTTGGGTTCCATTGTAAATAAAAAATAAAAAAATTAATCATGTACTAATGAGAAATAAAACAATGATGAAAATAGAAGAAAAATAACGATGACATTCATTTATAAATAATTAGTTCAAAAGAAGATGATTTAATTGAGCAACTATATGCATATACTACTTTTTTTCTTTTGTATGTACCAAAAATTAAAAATAAAAGAATAAGAAAACTCTTTTTTCCTATCCACAACATGAAAATAATACAAATTAAAAGAATATGAACATATAAGTTCATTTCAAGTTTGAATTCTTGATATCCTAATTAAGAATAATAGATTAAAAATAGAGGGAATGAACTAGACAATTGAATAATTGATAGAAAATTTTAATTTATATCAATAAAAATACTAATCTTTTCTTAGATGATAATCAAATGGGTAGAGTATGAATTTCAGTTAGATCCCCAGTTATGAGATTAGTTATAATAAATTGGGAGTTGATTTGAAATAGGTCGATCGGAAGATATCATGAGATTAATATTTTTAAAATATTATTTTAGTGTATCACGTCAAAATATGAATCATATAATGTTTTTTATTATTTATATGAGAAGGACTTAAATTTGGACCAATCATATTAGACATCATAATAAATATATATTTAATACTTTATGGGAGCTGTTAAAAATAAGGATAAATATGAGCCGAAGATTTATATCGAGGGTGTTTTTGAGCCAAAAGGTTTACGTCAAGGGTATTTGGGAGCCAAAAGGTGAATAAAGAGTAGCTTTGTACCAACTCAAATAGTTGCGGGGCATTTTAGGCCCTTCTCCAAAAGAAATATGTAATAAAATTTGATTTCTTTAAAATATATTCACAACATGTTTTTTCTTTTTTGTACTTGGAAATTTTTGAATATCCTTCACTCTTGTTCTAGTCTTTTTTTTGTGACTTGTGAAATCTTGCCCTTTGATTCTTGTTCAGTGGGGTGTTATTCTTCTTCATATGTGTTTGAGTTAGTAAATCAAAACTTGGTGGCTATATCTCCTCATGTCTTTCTTGTTCAAGGGTTTTTACGAGCAAACGTGGATTTTGATATTTTAGGCATGATATAAAAATCCAACAGAAAAAAATAAAAATCATATACAAATCACTTCAAGAAAACAAGAAAGATGAAACAAATAAGGTTGAATGTTGGATGATTTTCTTTGAAATCTGGAGAGAGGTTATGGAAGAAGAGGAGATAATTATGTAGGGAGAGAAAATTATGGTTAATTGAGTGTATATAGGGAGAAGTGTGTAAGTTGAAAACAAATTTCTTAATGGGAAAATTAAGCAGAAAACAAACATATACTAGTTAATTAGCTAATATAGCTATAGTTTGAATTAATTACGGCTCGCAACTTAATTTTAGCTTTAATTATGTCACTTGTCCTCATTTATACATATACAAATACAAATCTCTCTCTCTCTCACACACACACACACACATATATATATATATATATCCTCTCTCCAATATAATCTCTGACCTTTCTCGCTCGCCTCTCTCCTCTCTCCCAATCTCGCTCGCCTCTCTCCTCCCTCTCCCAATCTCTCTTGCCAGATATACAAATACATATGTATATCAGTTATATATATACAATTATCTGACAGATATACATATACATTTCGCCTTTCTCCACCCACTTCCCTGTCTCGCTCGCCTCTCTCCTCCCTCTCCCGATCTCGCTCGCCTCCCTCCTCCCTCTCCCAATCTCGCTCGCCAGATATACAAATACAATTGTATACTAGTTACATATATATAATTATTTGACAGATATACATATACAATTCGACAAATATACATATACAATTCGCCACTCTCCACTCTCTCGCTCTCTCTCTCATCCCTCTCCCAATCTCGCTCGCCACTCTCCTCCCTATAACATGTAGCTACAAATTGTAATTAGCAAACTATAGTTATGGAGCGTAATTAAGCTATTTTTGAGTGGTTAATATGCGAAAGTTCCCCTTTCTTAATTGTAGTAATGTATTTGAATAAGAAAAAGACACTCCTCTCTTTTCTCTCAACATTTAATTAACGCTAAAAATTAATAAAATATAATATAATATAATTTAATACAACTATGTTAATATCTGTAATTAAAATGTTATTAGTAATAAGTATAAAATAATACATTTAAAAATTGTAATATACATTCTTAAATAAATATGTCACGTGATTTTCCATTTAGTATCATCGTCAATAAATATTAATTAATCTCTTTCGATAATTATATACAGAGTATCCAGTTTTTAAATATTACATGTCAATGCATCGTGACTTGTTATAAATACTATAGTCAGAGGCGGACTCACATGCACACGACAACTTTTAAATTATTTTCGTATATATATGTATAGATAGTCTATAAAATGAAAGTATATTTATTTGTGCATCCTTCCTTATAATCAAAAGTCGTTTGGGGGCACTGGTTGAAGTCTCCACTTTAAAGTGCCACAACCTGCGAAAGGTAATATGTTTTGGCCTTTAAAATCAGATTTTTCTTAAAAATTAACCTTTCTAAAAATTGTCTTTATTAACTACTCGTTTTTGCCACCTCATCTGACCCCACCCTTAACCTTACCTTGAGTCACTCTTAATCCCCCCCCCCCAAATCTTCAAATCCTGGGTTCGCCTCTGACTACAACTTAAAGAAAAAAGTGATAGAAACTTATATTTTTTACTTTCTTATTTATTTTTGTCTCAATTTATGTGAGATTGTTTAAATTTTACTCAACTGAATTTCTTTTTTTTTATAATAATTTTTCATATGCCTTTTAATTTTGTTAAGATTTTCAATTATTGTGATTTATAATACTTTCTAAATAAATTTTAAATATATATATTTCAAAAAACTTCAAGATTTGATGTCTGTATTCACAATCAAAATTATAAAGTTTTAACTTTTGATTTGTCACATAAATGTGGAACACATGAAGTATAATTTCTTCGAAAATCGTGTATAACGTAATTTAACATATACGTACAATGCATGTGTTGATGGACTACCATATTAAAAGTGGATGACATTAAGGCCTCATTTGTTTGCACTTAATGGAGAACTAAATCTGAATGTTTCAAATATTGGACCATAAAGTGCTTTTGTTTTTTTCTTAAAAAAATCACTTAATAGGTTTTAAAGCATCTGATTCATTCAGATATATAAGGGAGTCTTATTACTAATCATACACTTTTTATATCGGTAATTTATTTCTCCATAAATCTCAAACATCATTATTTTATCCCATATACGTAGTCCCTTCCTCCCGCTCTCTCCATTATCAACATACAATTGTTATTTTTTCTCTTTGTCCTCTTTCCCCTCTCCATTATTAGTGTTTGCCTTCTCTATTTCAAATGGGTGTGAATTATTTTTCCCTATTGAATAGGTATGCTTTCAAAAAATTTATTACAAGTACTTTATTTATTAATTTGTATATTCAAAATATTCTTGGTAATTGGTATTACTGTTTATTTCTCAAGAATTTTAAAATTTCGCTTGCAATTTTAGATTTTGTTTACAAAATTAGTAGTCTCGTGTATGTTTATTCGATAATACAAAGTTTGTGCTAGTTTTATGGAATAAGATTATACAAATACTTTTTTTCCTTTCAATATCTCTAAAAAAAAATTGGTGCATGATGGTTGATGTCTGTTAGGATTGATTATTCCTATACTATTCTCAAAGAAAATATAAATTAGCCAAGAACCCTATTAAAAAGTTTCATAAATATTAAAAAAAAATCCATAATTTTTGTATAAATAAATACGACTATGGAAAAGATAGTGGTAATACAAAAGATAATAAGTTCAGATAAATATAGAATTTAATACGGACCAAATAAAAAGCTAAGATAATTATAATAAAACATCAAGGTTTAGTTTTGTTGAAATTAGTAGCCTAATGTTAAATTATAACAAGAGGCCTTAAATATTTACACACATGCACATAAATATTATTAATTTAGGGTTGCCTTTTTTACTCTTACATACTACTTGTTTTTTGTTTATATTCTCAAAAGACACTAAGCCTTTAACTAGTAATATTATTATTTATAAAACTAAGAACTAGTTCTAGTTAATATAAACACCCAAATATAATTTTATTTGAATTATATATTTATTATGCTTATATATTTATCAATTATATACATTCAGATGCTAAAAAATAAACAGTCTTAATCACATTCAGATCTAGAGACAACATCTTAATCATTCAGATTTAGACGTCTTAATCTTAATAAAAATAAATGAGGCCTAAGAATTTGTTTGACATTGTTGTTGGGAGATCAAAAACACTTCTTTTGAGAAAAAAAAATATTTTTTTGGAGAACCAGGCGTTTGGCTAATCACTACAGCCCGTTTGGATTGACTTATTTTAAGTGTTTTAGAGCTAAAATAGCTTTAAAGGATTTTTAAAGTATTTGGGTAAGTTAAAAAGGTGCTTATAAGCATGGGAAATTTTCAAAATGTCAATATTTTGGCATTTAATGGGACATCTTATCAACATTTTCAATATTTATAAAAAAATTGTAGCATTTTAGTTTGTTATTCTTTTGATTTATGTATTTTTTTTTATCTATTTGATTTGAAAGAATGCAATTATTTATTAACAGAACGGAGAAAATCACGGGAGAAAATATTTTTTAAAAATGAACATATCACTTAAAATTCTCATCAGTTACAATTTCAAAAATAATTAATTGTATTCATTTCAATATGTATGATATATGTATTTGTATTCATTATGGTTTTCATGTTTTGATTTGTATAATGGCATTTGCATTTCATTATTATTTTGTACTCATTCCAATAGGTATACCAAATGAATTTGTAGGTTATTTAAGAAGCATATATGTATCCATATACATATGTAAACTCGTGTTCATTCAGAAAGGATACAACATTGGTTTGTATATTTTTCAAAAGCGTATATTTTTTTCTTAAAATTCCAACAAAATTTGTATTTCAGTCATCAAAACATACAAATATACAATCATAGTAACAATCAAAATTCGTATTTAAAAAAATTATATTTCATGACAAAAAATGTATTTCTTATCTGCTATGTATTCCAAAAATATACTATATTCAATGTCTAATTTATAGATCATTTACTAAGTAGGATTCGAAATTATTTTGTATTCCAAACATCCAACATACAAAAAAATCAAAACAATTCAATCATGTTCGTATCCCCAACAAATTACATATTAAAAAATATATTTTTTTACTTTGAAATATTGTTGGTAATTTAGTACTTTCATCACCTTTGGATCCTTCGGCATGTTAGAAAGATGCAAAAATACTTCAATTCATTGAAGAGATAACTAGAATTGCTAATGTCGTTCAACAAAGAGTCTTGGATGAGACATTGACCCGAAACTTCCAAATAGAATACGTCAGTGACCATCTAACCTTTAAATCAAATATTCAGATTGTAACTTATGAAGATCTTCAGGTGAAGATCCAACATACAAAATACGATTCAGATCCATTTTCGAATCATTTATTCAATGGACATTTTCCAATCACTTCCAAACAAATTAAAGAATCAACAATTAATGTAACGATCCGAACTGTCGTTAGTTAGGAAAGAAAAAACCGTCAGGAAAACTAGGTCCATTATCCCGCCAGAGCAGGCCAGATGCCGCTAGGGCGGCTGTGCTCCAGCAGGACAAGGAGCGTCAGAGTGGGACGGACGGGGCCAGAACTTAAATAACCCGAAGTCTTATTTTCTCTTTTTTCCCAAAACACAAAAAAGAGGCGAGGATCACCCCAGAAACCCTCAAAAGGTTGCTCTAGGCTTGGGAAAGAAGGAGGGAGAGATTTCTAGCGCAAAGATGTCGATAGCTTGTGGATTTCCGGCCAAAATCCACTGTCTCGTCGTCCGAAAGCTAGGATTGGAGTTTCAATTCCTCTGCGACTGCTTGGCTCCCAGGTAGGCTAGGTTTATTAATTGAGTAGTTGTAAATTTGTGATTCACTCCGTAGTATATTGGTAATTGATGGTAGAATTCATGCGTAGACTTTCGTGCACTGAAAAAGGGATGGTTGTACATGTATTCTTAGGTATTACATCAGACGTATGTTGTAAGAAGAAGCCTCATCTTGTGAACTAGGGTTATGTGATGGTTGATCTCCGGTTGTGTGATATAAACATGCTAATGGCTTTGTTATATGATACATGTATGGGTTTAAAGATGTATGAATCGAACCTAAGAAAAAGACTAAATATATAAAATGGCATGCCATGTACCTAATACTTGTTTGTATGATTATGAGTATGTTCATTATGGTTGTGATTGTGATTGTGATTGTGACGATGAGATCGGGTGTCACGTACCGACACATTGACATACATTGGATCGGGTGTCACGTACCGACACACATACATACATTGGATCGGGTGTCACGTACCGACACACATACATATATTGGATCGGGTGTCACGTACCGACACATATACATGCATTGGATCGGGTGTCACGATCCGACAAACTAACAGTTTGGGTATGGATTCCATGAGAGAACCATGTGTGAATAATATGTTCTTATCTAATTGTTATTGAGCATGTGGTATTGTATGTTGCTCTTGAATTAATAACTGGAAGGTGTGTTATATACATATATGTGGGTTTGTGGTGTCGTAAGGTAATTGGGTATATCTCGCTAATGAATAGACAGTGACTGGTCAAGCCCCAAATCGGAATGTTATAAGGTAAGCAGAGACCGAGGGTCCAGGTGTTACTATGTGTTACTTAAAGAGGGATAATGTGTATTGTCGTTGAGAATTGGGGTGGTGTTAGGTCGTAAATGTTAAAACAATTAAGTATTACCCCTGGGATGGAATTAGTATTGAAACAATTATCAAGTAAAGAATCCAACTTGTAGGTTGGGGTCAATCCCACGAAGAAAATAGTTTAGACTTTACTTTAACCAACAATTATATTCAATTAGCCAAAGTACTTCCAGAAACAAGTAATAAAAAGGGGGGAATTTGTAAAACAAATTGTAAGAATTCAGTAAGTAAGCAGTAAACAAAAGTCAATTTC
>JAJOOR010042200.1:0-12105 GCA_036250505.1 Solanum acaule
GGGGGGTGGTGTAAAGGTGGGATTTTCATATATATGGGATATATGAGTATTTCATTTTAAGATATAGGGTATGTATAAAAAATTAAATGACATTCTCTCTGTTTTCAAATAGATGTCATCATTTTTTATAAGTCAAAACGATATAAAGTTTTCACAATATGTTAAGATGTATCTTTTTATATGATCTGAATAAATTATAATTTGTAATACTTTTTATTAGCTTTTTAATATTTAAAGTTTAATTTTATAATATTAAATTACTATTTTAATATAATTTTAAAAATTAATTAAACTGACTTTCGAAAAGTAAAATGTGACAACTTTTTGAAACATAGAGAGTATTTCAAGTGAGTATTTTTTAAAAAAGAAATGACAAAGGCTCTTACAAACTTAATTAATTACTATCAATTTTTGTGATCTTCCCTAGAAAAAAATGTTTAGTAATTAATGATCTTAATTTTTGTGTTGGTTTAATGTTTAGTCTATTATTAATGCCTAAGATATATCACTCCCTCGTCTTTTTTTAATGTTTAATTAATCTATTAATAACGACTAAGGTATGCATCCGTTCCTTGTATTTTTTTTAAAATTAATTTCATGTACTTAGAGTAATTAGTTTGAATAAAATATATTTTTCCGTTAATAATATTTATCGGTGAAATTACACTAATGAAAAATTAGTCTAATTTCAACGATGGGATAATACATAAATATGTCCTGTAATTTAACCTTGGTTGACATCTATGTCTTTCAACTTTAAGTGCACAAATAGATGTTTAATTTTGTATAAAATTGAACAAGTAGACGTAGACGTCTTATGTGGCATGATACTTATAGGATGCCGCGTAGTATGTAAATTGTACATGAGACGTCAAGTAGTATATGTGTGTCTACTTATTCAATACTATACAAGTATAAATACTCAAATTATGTGTACACTTAAAGTTGAAAGGCATGCCAGATAAATTTAAATTAAAAGATACATTTATTTATTATATCTTGAATAAATGTATAATAAGATTGACGGACAGATTACGAAATGAAAATATCTATTGATGCAATTTGTGAATAGAAAAGTAGGAATATGGGGAACTTGTTATATGGTCTTATTTTGTAATGAATTTCATTATTTAAAAGAAATAAAATAGCCTAAATTATTTTTTATTTATATTGCAGTCATTTTGAAATCAGCTGTTATCTTAAAGTATAAAAGGGCCCCTTAGTTTCAATTTCACTCATACCTATTTTGCAGTATATACAAAATATTATTTTCTTATGTAGAAATTGAAAGCGAATTATTATAAGGTTCCATTTAGTCATAAAATTTGAAGTTAAAACTTAAAATTTGAATTTTAAAATACACATTTTATTTGAGTTTTTTTAAAAAAAAAGATTTACCAGTTTATGAAACTTGAAAATACATATATTTTAAGAATTATGGTCAGTATTAAAGCTCAACTAATTCAAATTCATGTCGAATAAAGTCCCATTCAAGAGATAACACTCTTACTAAGAATTTTTTTTTTATATCCAAAGTTCAAATCTAAAACATTTAATTATGAAAGAAACAATCCTATCCACTATACTATATCTTTTGAGGGCGAAAACGACTTTTAATTGACTTTTAGATTGCTAATCAGAGTCGTCCAAATTTGAATATAATATTATAAGTCACCTTCTTTTGAAAAGTGCATAGGACATGTCATTCTTAACAAGAAACATGTCTATTTAAATATAAGAAATTTAATATTCAATAGACTCCCAACTTCTTTGGGGGATCCCGACCCCTAGTGAGCACAAAAAAAAAAGGAGAAAATATCTTAGTAAACTATTCGTAATTAGTAAATAAATATATTGATTCAATAATATGTAGACTTAATATTTATAATATTTAACGAAAATTTAACCAATACAAATAAAACAAACAAATAATTCCTTATATATACTCACATTTGATTAATAATTCGTTACTGATTCGTCACATTTACTTTATGTTCTAAACATATAATATAGTTTTCATTTGCAATAATATATGATTTATTTTTAGTGGAAAAAACACTAGCATAAATTGTTGAAGATTACCCTAACAAGTTACCAAGCATCTTCGTGCCTACATTTTGATTTTATATAAACGTCATTTTCACAAGTCAATAATTAATTAAGAGATACAAATACATTAATTTTTTTGGGTAAAAATATTGTACTTATATTATAAACATTATAATAGTACAGATGGCTTTTATAATTAAGCTAGCTAATGCGTAGATACAACATAATAGCCACATTGGCTATTCTAAAGTTCGAGCAAATATTAAAAAGATAATATTAGTTTTATTAATGTAGTCTCTTGCTTTTTGATATTTGTGTCACGCTCCGAGTCTACACCCTGGACGTGACAGACACTCGAAAACCATTTCTGATCCCTAAGCGACCCTTTGCCTGACTACATGACATTAAACAATATGCGGAAGCTTAAATAGGTGAACAAATGAACATTTAAGAAAGTCTTAAAATACTGTCTTTTCAAAATACTTAACATGAACTAAGAGTTAAACAAAACATCCAGAGAAAACAATGGAAAATATCTACTAAATCTGTCTACGAGCCTCTAACAATGTGAGATGGATGTCGGGACAAGACCCACGACATCTCCTAATGCTACTAACTAAAATGAAATAGAGTCTCCTAAAAGCAATAGGCCTTATCAAATGTTGTCTGCGGGTGGATAATGATCTCAATGATTCGCCGGTAGATGATCCTTACCTGTATCTGCATCATGAAACGATGCAGGTTGAATGACGTTAGCACATTGAATGTACTGGTACGTGAAAAGGTTAGAGTAAACAATAATCTGGCTTTGAAGGACTGAAACAACATAATTGGATTAATACATGAATGTGAAGTGAAAACCATTTAAGCTTTACCATATAATATGCAATGAAAGTAACATGAAAATAATATACTTTACTTGTGGGGAGTTTCTAACCGACAACCATTACCATGAGCCTAGTAATGATACAACGTTTCGCCTCACGTTGTCAGGGCCACCATATACTTTGCCGGGGTATAGGATGATATCGTGACTATGGAACCATCCAATTGGTAGTGAGGTGTCGCATGACGATTTAATGCTATCATATCCTATGATGGCTACGCAGTTCTATGGGACTTTTGAATTACAAGAGACTCTAACCCAACTCGATACTCGATACTACTCCCAAAATAATATATATAACATTATGCTCAATTCACCCATTACAAGAAATGAATTTCTTACTTGATTGAAATACTTTTTAAACATTAGACTTGTTTACATTCTTATAAAGATGTACTTGTGAATTTATCTTTCAAGTTCAATAATCAACATAGATACATAAGTATACATTTAGTTATATAAATAGCATTTGAAAACTTGTAAGTGTTTATAAAATAAAACATTTGAACTTCCCTCTTAACTTTACCTTGACTTGAAAATGTGAGTTTAAGAATGATGATTAGAATATGCATAAGATCATTAATAGAGGTTTAGATAGTTGATAATAAGAAGAGAATGACAACTCAACTCAAAAGAACAAGTACGAATGAGAATAAAGAAGGAACCATTTACTAGGGATCTAATTGGGCATCCTACTGGCGCGTCGCGCCAGGCCCCCATTTACTGGGGGTCTGATTGGATGTCCTACTGGCACGTTGTGCCAGGCCCCCATTTACTGGGGTCGGATTGGGAGTCCTAGCCTCCATTTATTGAGGGGTCTGATTGGGCGTCCTACTGACGCGTTACACCTTTTACTGGGGGTTCGATTGAGCGCACTGATGGAGCGTCGCACCAAGCCCCTGGCGCCTTGGGGGAGCGATGCTCCACCCAAATTTAGAATTTTGACATATTTTTCTAGTTCAATTCATAGCCTAACCCACTTGAAATTGAATGATTCATTCCCAAACTCATTTAGATTTATAAACCCAATGAAATTCATCGAAAACTCCCTCAATTTACACAAAGAACAACACTCATCCGCAAAACCCTCACTTTAACAAGCCAACATGACTTTATTGATAAAGAATGAAGTAAAACTTTAAGAATTCCTCAAGAACCTATACATAACGATTTCATGGATGATTTACGAAAAGAAATACATGTTTGGAGTGAGGATGAACATATCCATCACTATTAGAAACCTCACGTATCTCGAAAGAATCAAGTTCTTGGCAATTTCTTTGAAACCTTGAAATTCCTCTTTTCTCCTCTTGAATTTTGCCCTACCTTTCTTGAACACTTTAGACTTAGGCGTAAACTGATTTTAATCAGCTTTGAGCCTTTGACCCCTAATTGGGTGAAAAACACGCTTAAGGCTAATGGGGTAAGGAAAAAACCAAAATACCCTTTCATAATTCAAATGAATTTCCTTAACTGGACAGACTGAATTCAAACGGGCATATCTCCCTCATTCGAACTTGAAATTTAGCAAACTTGGTGGTGTTAAAAAGAGGATTCAAGGATATGTCATTTGATATCTTATGGGCCACCTAACTCATCATGTACGGAAAGTTATGATCATTTGAAATTGACCTAAAACTCACAAACTTGCTAAATTTTCAATTTAGTTCTTTTTAAAATTAGCACTTTTCTAAGACCTAGGTGTTACAATTTGTTGTCATATGATGTTATCGTTTCTTTGTTTTTGTATGATTTGTTATGCTTTTTGCATTAAGAGTCTTATATTTTTTATTCGTAACTATTTTAATTTGATATATTTGAATTGAGGGTCTTTTGAAAATAACTTTTCCGCCTTTATAAAGTAGGACTAATATCTACATACATTCTATCTTTTTTCTAATCTCATTTATGGAATTTCATTTAGTATGTTATTGCTTTTCTAAAGGTGACATGAGCACTCCTCCATTTGATTAGTCGAACACTTTTGAACTAAAATATAATAGAAGAGTATTACGAATATTGTTTTTGTTAAACGTCATCACACTATTCTTGGTGAGTTGGGCTCATTGCACCTGTACAATATCTAATAAATCAGTTAATGCTTTACTAAACAAGAAATTTCATCTGTATTCAATTTATTTTTAAAATATTTAGAAAAATTACTGCATTTCACTTTATTATAATCAAATATCATGATTTATTTGAGATTCGAATATTTACGGGATTTTTTCAATAGCGTCTCAAATTTTCGAATGTTTCACCTCGCTTGGATCTGTTTTGACTTTTGAGGTTAGATCTTGCATTTTCGTGATATTTTCAGATTTTCTTCTTATTTAACTTTTGTTTTTCTGTTGTTTTCATACTTTAACTCTTGCCCCATTTTCTACTGAATTTTTTAATTTGAATTTAATCTTTATGATATGTTTTAGTGCCAGAAGATTGTTAAATTCATACCAAAATCAATATTGTGTTCATTTAGAAAAAATTATTTTGTTTCACTTTATTATAATCCAATATGATGACTTATTTGTGGAGACTCAAATATTTACGCTTTATTTTATATAGCGTCTCAAATTTTCAAATATTTTTCCCCGCTTAAATTTGTTTTGACTTATGAGGTTAAATCTTGCACTTTCACAATATTTTTAGGTTTCTTCTTATTTCACTTTTCTTTTTTTGTTGTTTCGAACTTTAACTCTTGCCCTCATTTTTTACTAATTTTTTATTTGAATTTAATCTTAATGATATGTAATAGAGTTAGAAGATTGTTAAATTCATATCAAAATCAATATTGTGTTCATTTAGAAAAAAATATTGCATTTCATTTTATTAAAATCAAATATGATGACTTATTTGCAGAGATTCAAATATTTAGGCTTTTTTTAATAATGTTCAAAACTTTCGAATGTTTCTTTCCGCTTGAATCTGTTTTGACTTTTGAGGTTAACTCTTGCACTTTCAATATATTTTTAAATTTTCTTTTTATTTGACTTTTATTTTTTTTATTATTTTGAACTTCAACTCTTGCCTCCGTCCTTTACTAAATTTTTATTTGAATTTAATCATTATGATATGTTTTAGAGTAAGAAGACTGCTAAATTCATACGAAAATCAATATTGTGTTCATTTAGAAAAATAATTGCATTTCACTATATTATAATCAACTATGACTTACTTCTGGAGACACAAATATTTTTTTTAATAGCGTCTCAAACTTTCGAAAGTTTCTCCCTGCTTAAATTTTTGTTTTGACCTTTGAGGTTAAATCTTGCCGGATATTTTCATATTTTCTTCTCATTTAATTTTATTTTTCTATTTTTTTCGAACTTCATCTCTCGCCCCCATCCTCTACTAACCTTTTATTTGAGTTTAATCTTTATGATATGTTGTAGAGCCAAAAAATTGCTAAATTTATATCAAAACTAATATTATGTTCATTTTAAAGTTAGAAATGTATTTAACTCTTCCTTTTTAAAACTTTAACGATTCATTATATACTATGTTTAAAGTATAATAACATTATTTATATTTTTTTATCACAAAAAATAACAAATCAAATCAAATCATATTTATAGGTTCTGAATTTCATTTCTGTATATGATTCTAGTTTGTTTGCAAATTTACGAGGATGCAAAAAGTTTTGAAAAAATAATTATTATATATTAGGTAATTATAAAAGCTGTCGAAAAATTGAAAACATTCTTGATTTGATGCTCAAAATTGTAATGTCTCCAAAATCAATATCATGTTCAATGAAAAAGTTAATGTTTTTTTTTAAAACTTTAACAATTTATTATATTCAATGTTTAAAGTAGAATAAAATTATTTATATATTTATCAGATAAAATAACAAATCAAACTTTATTTATAAGTTCATTTGTATGGTTTTGGTCCATCTGCAAATTTATGAGAAAGCAAATGGTTGCAAAAAAAAAAAAGATTGTACATCAAGTTATAATGAATTTGTCTTAAAATTAAAAACATTATAATAATTTGTCTTCATTTAATGCTTAAAGTAGTTATGTCTATGAAAATATAACTGAAGTAAAAACTAAATATAAAGAAAATAAACACATCAACTAATCAAATCAAATGAGAAAGTACCATACACATTTTAAATATCTCTAGTGTATTCATTCATCTCTAACGAAATAATAATGCCTTCCTTAAAACTAGTATAATGTATTATATCATAAAAATAATGCAATGTATTGGCTTATAAAGTAATGTTTTCTATGTTGTTTACTTATTCATACATGCATGTTTTTTGCATGCTAATATTTGATGGTAGTAATGTGACTTACCTTCTAAAAGAATCACTTTATAAACTATATCATAAAAGATTAAATATACAAAATAGTAAGTAGGAATCGTAAGACGCTACGCTAAATAGCATAACTAATGGAGTAATCTAGAATATAAAAATCACTAAACTTTGAATGATTTCGTCTAATTTGATCATTAAGACGCGAATATCTTCTCTTTAATTGAAGTAACGACACTATCAATGTCTATCTACCAACGGTCAAAACAAATATATTACAAATCAAAGTAGAATAGAAAATATAAAAATAATTGATATACATATAAAATTTACTTTCAATTGAATTTCGTCAAACTTAATCAATTTTTTCTTCTTCTTTTTTTAATGTGAGTAATGATATTATCAACGTCTCTCTACCCATGGTCAAAAGAAATATATTACAAATCAAAGCAGAGTAGAAAATATAGGCAAAATAATTGATATACATATAAAATTTACTTTCAATTAATTTATGTCAAACTTATGTCAATATCTCTCTACCAGTGGTCAAAATAAATATATTACAAATCAAAGCAGAGTAGAAAATATAAGCGAAATAATTGATATACATATAAAACTTACTTTCAATTAAATTTCGTCAAACTTAATATCAATTTCTCTCTACCAGTGGTCAACATAAATATATTACAAATCAAAGCAGAGTAGAAAATATAGGCAAAATAATTGATATACATATAAAATTTACTTTCAATTAAATTTCATCAAACTTAATCAATTTTTTCTTCTTCATTTTAATGTGAATAACGGCATTATCGATGTCTCTCTACCAATGGTCCAAATAAAAATATTACAAATCAAAGCAGAGTAGAAAATATAGACTAAATATTTGACATACATATAAAATTTACTTTCAATTAAATTTCGTCAAACTTAATCAATTTTTTCTTCCTTTTTTTAATGTGAGTAACGGCATTATCAATGTCTCTCTATCAATGGTCAAGAAAAATAAATTACAAATCAAAAATCTAAATATAATATCTAATTCAAATACTGAATTCACATCTTTTTCCCAATGGTAAAAATAAATACAATACAAATCAAAAAAGGTGAATTAATAATATGAACATATTATCTAATTACTTATACGATCAACATCTCTATCTCAATAATCAAAATAGATACATTATAACAATTTCATGTATGCTCCAAGTATAGAAATCATGTCCAAAATCATAAATATAATTATTAAATTTACGGTCAAAGTAAATATATATCAATAATTTTACGTGACACTTGATGTATAGAAATCATGATCAAAATAAAATGAAATAATTATTATTAATTAAATTCATATATATAGTATTATTTATTAAATCAATACTCACCAATAAATAATTTTTTCCAATAAAAAAAATTGTCATCTTATCTTAAACATATATATACACTTTTAATATATGGTTATTAATCTTGGTAACAAATGAAGATTTTATGCTTTGAATGTAGTCTTTACCCAAATATTTATTCACCTCTCAACTCTAAACCAATTTTTTTATATATATATATAATTAGTATATAAATAGTACAAGCATAAACATAACAACATTTTTCTTTAACGTATACAAAGGTGTGTACTATTTCTTGATATTATTTTTTTCCAATTCTTCTATTCTCTTTCTCTCTCTCTCTACTTGTCCTTCATTTTCTCTTGTTTCTCTCTCCTCTTTTTTTTTTTAAACAGTAGACTGACTTTGGCTCTCCGGCATTGACTGGTTCTTAAACAAATTCACTCCGGTAACTGGACTCAGCTAAAGATCGGTAAGTTTAGTTTATAGATACAATAATTTTGTTCTAAATTTTTATTTTTATTTTTGCTTTTTTTTTTTGTGGTAATTGGTTTGTTTTAATTTTTTGTGTAACAACAATCCATAAAAGTAGGTGTGATCATTTTTCAACTCAGAACTATTTTTTGTAGATTTTGGGTGAAGTTTATGGGGAATTGAATTTCCTCAAATTCAGTGTGATTTCTAAATTTGTTGTTTTTCCAATTCACTTGTTTTTATCCTGTGTCATTTCTGGGGAATGTTGAATTTTTAGTAGTCATTTCAATCTTTTTCTTCCAATTCTAAGGAAGAAAAATCTGTTAATTAATGATGAACTCCATTATATAGAGACAAGGGAAAGGCAGTAATCTTGATGGAGATTAAGATGAGTTTTTGAAGAATTGATGGAAAGTCTGTTTTCTGTAAGATTTTGCTAATTGGTAAACAACATTTGTGTTTTTTATTTTTGTTTATGAATTTGGTATGTGGATATGATGATGATAAGTACACACAGAGTAAATAGATAGAAATAAGAAAGAAACTGAAAAGTGAATTAATCTTTCCTTTTTTTGAGATTGAGTTTCTATAATGAGCAACATTTTTTATTTTTCTGTTATCTGATTGATGATTCATTTGGGTTTATCATAAAATGTCAATTAACTGGAAATAGTAATTGTTGATTTTGTCATTGGTGTATGTATAGGTAGAAAAGTCATTCCTTTTAGGCTGCAGAAAACAAAATTCAGAGACTTGAATTAGTAAAGTGCATAAAACTCACCACCAAAGGATGTGGCAGCAGATAGAGCTGTTCCTTCCGTAACTAGAGATCTCTGTTTCAAGCCTGGGTACAGGAAAACATGAATAAGTCGGGTTTTAATGTTGGGTACCACTTACACTAGATTAGAAACCAAAAGGATGTGTATAGAACTTGAGTACTAAGAAATTGTATGTTCAAATTGATGAATCGTTATAAGTTTATATTCATATAGTGATTTGTTTCAATATTTTTTTTAAAATTTTTGGAATTTGATAGTACTTGTTAATTGGTTCAATTTATTGTGGCATGTTGACTGAGGTTAGATTTTGGATCTGCCTCTTTATGTTTCTGATATTTTCTCAAATTTCCCGTCATTAAATGCATGATGAAATCTTTATGCTTTCATATCAAAGAACTGTTATTTTTTCATGAGTTAAACCTTCTACTTAGGAGCAGTTATGGATTCAATTTTTTTCATTTGTATGTTTTACAGTGAAGTGCTATCTGGGAGTTGAAACATTGTCGGTCTTGAACAGTTGAAAGCGAAGATCCGAGAGATGAATTAGACAGCCGAGAAGAATAGACTTACAATTGAAGGATGAATCCGGGGAGAGTATTTTCAACTCCCCAAGAGAATGGAGGTGTCCAAAATGGGGATCCTCGGATTCCTTTTAGTCCGCAAAAGCCTGTTTTGCCATTACCAGATCTTGTTCAAGCTGAAATGCAACGGAATCAGATTGAGATGACAGGATGGCCAGACCTGCTTGGGATGTATGGTGACTTTTTACTAATGCCAGCTTCTGAAACTGGAGTAGTTCAGAATCCTGTCACGTCTGTGAGTTGGGATAAAGGGTCTACTGGTCACTGGTCTGATGTAGCAGTCAGTAACAGAAGCTCCGGTATAGATATCAATAGCTGCGAAAATGTACCAGATCACAGTAAGCCTGCTTGCACAAAAGTGAATTCTTTAGAAGAATTGATTGGGATGAAGAACCAGTCAAATATGATCTCCACCCATGGAAGATCAAGCAACAACATCTATCTCAGTGATATACCGATCCTTCGGAACTCATATGCTCAAGTTGACAGCAGATATGAGCAGCCGCAACTCAAAGCTGCAGGTCAAACATTGCTCAATGAGAGTCAAGTGTTTATTAGTCCAAACCAGATGTTTGATTGTTACAACCGACACCTACAACTTGGTGAGTTTACTCTTATGTTAGTATTGCAAGAACATAACCATTTATGAGGTCTTTCAAACGTGTTTGCAGAAAAAGAAAATACATGAAAGGCAGGAACACTTTCAGATATTGCATTGTAATGTCTAGGAACAGTAAAACGAAAAGAAAAAAAGCATGCTATTTTTTCACTAACAAGATTTATGCATGTCAATGTACTCAAACCCTAATTTACAATCTCAGTGAGCACAACAGAGATTGTGCTAGGAAGTCCATACAACCACGGAGTACAATACATTAGCATAACATTTTATTTTATTTTGATAGAGATACAATATATTAGCATAACTTTCTTCTTCAACAAATTGCATTACAAGTTCTTAATACTTGTATCAATTCCATATATGTGCTAGAGATTCTAACTGTAGTATCAAGTTACTCCTAATAATAAAAGTTAGTTAGATATGCATTTTGAACGCAAGTTAGTGATGTAAAAGCTTAGAAATTATCCCATTTGATAGATATATATCATGATATTTCAATCTGAATCACAAGTTTGTCTAATTTATTTTCCTTACAGATGGTATGCGAAGCCCTTATCAGGTCAATAGATCCTTGATTTCACCATTGGCAGCAGATGCCGGTACAAGTCCAAGCACAAATAGTTTCTTCACATTTGCACCAGTAACACCAGAACATAACCACTTCAATGACAACCAGCATTTTGAGAGACAAAATGTCCTGATACAAGAAAGGTCTAGCCTTGAGGAAGATGGGCAGGAGAATGTTCTCGGGTCTATGAAATCCAAAGATGACCACTCTGATAAACTGTTACAGAGAGTCACAGATTCAGTGGTTGTCAATTCACCATTGACTGAAAAGGTTGATAATGGCAATGTAGGTAATGTGGACATTGACCTAAACAAGACACCAGCATCGAAAACTCCCAAAAGGCGAAAACACCGGCCGAAGGTAGTAATAGAAGGGGAAACCAAAAGAACTCCGAAGCGTGCTGCTCCGGGAGATGGTACTCCAAATGAGAATCCATCAGGAAAAAGGAAGTATGTCCGCAGAGACGGCCTCAAAGCTTCAACAACTGAACAAACCGAAGTTAATGAGTCCGCTGCCCAAAGAAATAGCACTCCAAATGA
>JAJOOR010042201.1:0-11347 GCA_036250505.1 Solanum acaule
AGAAAAAGAGGAGAAAAAAGCTCAAATTTGTCCAACAATGGTGTTTGAGTGAAAATAAAGAAGAAAGATGGCCTTTAAAGGTCAAAATCTGACCGTTACTTTATTTTTAAGGCATCTCACGCTCTTACCTTGTGTGTATCACACGCTCCATGTGGAGTCTTTCCACATAGGATGCCACATCAAAAAAAGTGTTTAAAATGTTGAGTTTGGATGGGTTCAGGGGTCCAGATGACAAAAGGATAAGTAGAAGGGTTCACAATACAAATAGATACAAGTACAAGGGTCCACCAGACCATTCTGCCATTTGAAAACTTAAGCATTATTTATTAGCTAAAAATGTTATTGAAAAAAAATCAAATAAACCAAAAATGTTATTCAATAACATATAATTTCAATACAAATAAATAAGTATATAAAAAATAAAAAATCCCCCGTCCCGTCTCGTCCCGTCCCCCCAAAACCCGTCCCATCCCGTATATATAGTAGGACAGGATGGGACTTATTTTTGTCCCCCCAATCCCGGTCCCGGTAAAATCCCGCCAGCCCTGTCCCCCGTCCCGTCCCCCTTCGTCCCGTCCCCCAGTCCCCGTCCCCATCCCCTTGCCAGCCTTATTTTCGACGAAAGCTTTCGACAGAAGAACAAAAATCTTTAACCCCGTAAAAATAGAAATCAACAACTCTTCTGATGAATTTATATCATTGTATTATGCTTCTATTCTTCCCCTTTTTAACCCGTATTTTCCATTTCTTTTCGCCTGCCCTTAACAAAGAAGAAGAGGGAACTATTTATAGACGAAATTAGGGCTGAAAAAGGGGGGAAATTGGGATGGATTCGGATGAGATTTTTTTAAATTCGAAATTCAAATCCTCTTAAGATATAAGGTTCCAACAGCTGGAATTCATACAAATCTCCAACGGAATGATGAAAGGAGCCGTCCGATTTTGGAGGAAGGACGAAGGACACATGAGATGGAGACACATGTAGATTCGAGAATATTCTCGTACGAACGGATAAGAACGAGAGGAGAGAACGAGGACACGCGCGACTGGATCGATTTAATGGGCTGCCGAGTCGCGTCTGGGTTCGATTTGGGTTTCGGCGGACTGTTTCTCGCATTTTTTGGGTTCTGCTCGTTGTATTGAGGAAGACGACACGAGTACATGGGTGGGGTCGCTGGTTACTGTTGTTGTTTGTTTTCTAATGTATGGGTTGCTGGAAATGGGCTGGGATGTGAATATAGTATTGTATGTATTGTATTGTTATATGTTATGGGCTGGGATTGGAAAGTTGCCTGTAAAGAATTGGAAATGGGCTGAAATAAATTGCTATTGGGTCTGGGAATTGAGGGAATTGGGTATGAGTTTCATTTTTACTTTCTAAAATCGAAAATGGGCTAAAGAATTGTTGTTATAACCAAACAAAGTTAAAGATCTAACCAATTTGAATTAGTTTAATAAATACGGCTAGAAATTAGATAGGACGAATAAATATAAATTAATTAATGAGCTTCTTACTCTTAACGAAATAAAATAATTAACTTAATTATAGACTAAATAATTTAAAATATAAACTATTATATAACTAAATTAATTAACCAAATATTCAACAAAATCATTTTGAGACGGTTTTCGAATATTCATAAACTATACTAATTATGTACATAATTATATAAAACATATATATTATTTAAAACTTATAAAAAGTAACAAATCTATTTAAAATAACTTGCAAACTATATTATATTTTTTTTTTTGAAATTTTATAAAACTAATTATTTTAAATCGTTTGAAATTATAGAAGCTCGATGATTAATCTATAATGTGGAGGTCCAAAATTGGGTGTCAACAAAGAGAGTTGAGTTTCATGTTTCAAAATGAAAATAAGAGAGCTAAGTATCCCCAAGTGTAATACTTTTACATTTCAAAACGAGAGGAAACCTTGATTTCTAAACGAGTTTATGACGAGTTTTTGAGCTTTATCTCTTTTAAGAGAACGTTTTGAGTAATAATCTCAAGTTGAGGATGATTTATGTTTTTAAACATATGAGAATGGGTTATATATATTTATATTATTGGGAGTAGTATTGAGTACCGATATGGGGATGCGTTCAGACAACTCAAAATCCTCATAAACCATGTATGCCAACATGAGTAAAGGATCATACTTTTAGATGATTCCTTATTGAATTTAAGCATAGCTTAGTGGATCCACTTAGTTGAAGATGTTCTATACCCCGGCAAGGTATAGGACAGTTCTGGCAGCGTGAGCGAGACGTTGTATCATCACATAGCTCATAGTGATGGTTGTCGGTTAGATAATTTCCCAAATAAGAGTGAATAGTTTATTATTGTATTTTTATATACATTGAGTTATTATCTACTATTTAAAAGCTTTATACATCTTGCATCTTTTATTGGTGCATTCATATTGAGTTGATCATGAGTTGAGATGAGTCGAGGTGAGTATGTTTTGTTTCTATCAGTTCAACTATGTCTCTCTATGTTCAGTGTTCCCCTTACATGCTCGTACATTCAATGAACTGATGTCATTTGGAATGCATCATTTCATGATGTAGATACAGGTATTCAGGATCATCAACCAACACTTCGTTGATCCCATTAAGTTCTACCTAGTTTGATGAGCCCTTCTTGCTTTCCGGAGAGTTTCACATTATGGAGTTTGTTTTGTTAGGAGGTCGTGGGTCTTGTCCAGACTTCCATCATAGTTATTAGAGGCTTCATAGACAGTAGTATTTGAGGAGTCCTTTTTCCCATTTCCCTTGTGATGTGTTAAAGACTTGAGTATTTCAGTTTGTACTGAGTTGAACTATTTTCATTAATGGTATCTTTATGAGTTGAGTTTGCTTTTGAGTAATTATGTTGTTGAGTAAGTCTTCCGCTGAGTATTGAGCCAGGCCTAGGGTTCGCTTGGGGACCAGCAATGGTTCTCGAGTGCCGGCCACAAAGGTGTAGATTTGGGGAGTGACAAATGTACATATACTCTTATACTATAATTGACTAATGAGTAATTTCTGAACAATAAACCTTAATGATACCACAACATTATACATATACTCTAATAGTATCATTGACTAATGTGTAATTTCTGAACAAGAAACCTTAATGATACCACACCAATATACATATACTCTTATAGAATCATTGACTAATAAGTATTTTTTGAATAAAAAACCTTAATGATACCAATACAATATATATATATGTATATATATATAACAATATATGATATTGATTTAGTATCAGTTAAACGAAAATTATCAGTCTTAATAAATGAGGGGCGTGGATTGTAATATTTTTTAGAGGTTAAGTATTTTTTGAATTACTTTGAAATGGGATATGAATATATAATTATTTTAAATTTTATGGCTCATTTATGTAGTTTTTGCGTTTGTAGTAATATAAGAAGCCCGAAAACTTAATTGGTTGACTGATATTTTAAAGGCGCATGGCAATTTAGTAATTACAAATAAGATAGTAAGTGATTTTGTAATTTAGTAAATTGGAGTCTGTAAATTAAACAGGCAAATATGCTCTATTTGTTAAATTAAGAGAATATAAAACAATCTTGTTTACTAGAGACCTGCACGAAATGGCACATTGGTTGCTGGCAACCATGATCGACCAGCAATAAAATTTTCCACGCTGAACCTTGCTGCTTCATTTGAATTTGTGATCACTCGATACCCGCTCCACTTGACTCTACTACTAGTCGATGCTCCAGCACCAGTATTCCTGTATTCTCCGTAATACAACGTATCTAAAGCAAAATTACCATCCCATTCTAGCCAACCAGCAGGATCCACCAATGAATCAAGATATGTTTTCATAAAAACAGTACGTGAATATTGTTTCCATGGTCGTCCTAAAAAAGTCTTGAATGTTCCTAGCACAGGCCTAAGGTCAGATGCAGCCATAACTCGTGAGTTATGTATTGAAATTCCAGTGTTTTGGTTAGGATCAGTCCGGCCTTGTGCTGTTATGGTAATCTTTTGTTTATCCATAGGTCTCCTAGCGAAAATCATGCAATTTTGCAAAACCACTGCAGCGTTACCAAAAATAAAGTCTACTGTACCATAAATATAACATTCTTTATAAAACTGTCGTTGTGAATGGACATATAGAGTGTCTTGATACCCTTCAAATCCACAACGATAGAAAACTGATAGGTCAGATCCAGAACGTAGTGCAACTGCTTGATGGTTTTGTGGACCAGCTGTGTTGCGGAATGTAATGCCTTGAGCAATAAATCCTTCCCCAGTAACCACTGCAATTTTATAACAGGGTAAAATATTAACTATACACATTTGCAATATACAATAGTACTAGTATACAATATAGCTTACCAACGGTGCCAGAGTTAAACGTGGTAGAGCCTCCTCCAACACTACGGCTACCCGTGATAATTGTGTACTTCAGTCCATCGCCAACCAACATAATATTCTTCATTTTGTTTCCAATCTCCAAATTTTCTCTATAAACTCCACGTTTCACATGTATAACAAATCTTTCATTTCCACTTCTTTTCGCAGCAGCATCTAAAGCTGCTTTAATAGTCAGAAAATTCCCTGTACCATCTTGAGCCACCACAAGATTTGGACTTATGGAGGACAATTGCAATAATTTTCTATCCCCCGGAGATACCCAAGATGGAAAACCATCTTTATATGTTTGCTTCATATTGGAGCCAATATTGTTGAGTGCCAAAGTGTTACAAATTAATTCAGACACGTTGTTGGACATGAGACTAGGCAAAATGTAGTCTGAATTAACACCTAGCTCAATGAATCCAGTTTGACATGTTTCAAGATTTGTCATGGCTGTACTTAGCCATGTTTGTATATCAAAATCAGTACATTTAGTATTGGAATCGAGAGTTTTATTTAGTTGGAGAATTGTGCTCTCGTAGAGCTTCACACAATCAGACCAAGATGCCCTTTCGAGTTCATTGCTACACTTCACACCTAGTCCTTTGGTGTAAGTCTCAGCGTGAAGTGCTCTCTCCAAGGCTATTTTCACAGCCATTTTCTTGAAATCAATCTTGTTTTTGGGTGCAAAATGGTACGAACCATGGTTCATGAAATACTTGCATTGATCGGGATAAGGGGTTTTCTTGCACCAAACGTTTATGCCACTATCAAAAATGTTAATCGATAAAATAGGAAAAAAGAATGATGAAAAGGAAATAAGTAGAACAAAGAAACTAAGCTTTATCGCCATTGATTAATTTCTTTGGTAAGCTTACAATTGTGATTGAGTTTTGGATGATTATAACTATGAAGATAACTAGTTTATATAGTTGCACAAGTAAGGTGACAAGTGGTGATAAGCATGATTGAGAAGGACATAATTCACAAATTATAGCAAAGTCAAATGCTATGTTGTTAATTATTATTATTACAATTGTACAAAGAATTTATTGACGAATGTTTTAAAAAATCATTCTTACAAATTTAATCATATCTAATTCTAGGGAACCAATATTAAAATGATATAATGCCAATCCAAGTCATTCAAATGAAAGAATTAATTACTTGTCTGTCAAATAGTTGTACTACACGTCTATATGCATTATTCTATATCAAAAATTTATTCTAAAACAACATTCTTATATGATTTGGTTACGTGTTAATTAAACTTCTCTTATTTTTTCAAAATAAATATAAATGAGCTTGCAATAAGTCCACGCAACAACGGTTAGAATGTTGCATGAACCTGTTCGAGCTACTCATTTGTTTGAAGTAAGAGCATCTTACTAAAATCATGTGTCACCAATGCAATATTATAAGAACTTTTTTCCTTAAATTTGTGTTCCGAAGATCGTTTTGTTAAATTAATAGATACCAAAAATACATATGTATCAATCATTAATCAAACACACAGATAGATATATAGGTAGAAATACTAGGCATACAAATAAGCATACATGTACTTTATGATTGTAGGCATTGCTCTGTGTATATACAATATACTCTCATACAGAGTATATATGAGTCCGGAGCTAAAAGGGCAAAAAAATTTATCAAAAATTTCAAAAGGACATCATATTTTTTTTTAAATCAAAAAGGCAAAATCGCTATTGTCGAAACGATTTCCCTCTGACACATATTGATGTCGTTTACTCCGTTAAAAATAAAAATCGCTGCTAGAGCAGCAATTTTGTCCAAAATATTTTTTTTCTTTGTTTTCACTAAAATCGCTGGGACAACAACGATTATTTAAGTCCAATTTTTTTTCCACTAATATCGCTGCTATAGCAGCGTATTCATAAAAAAAAAATCATGAAAATCGCTGCTTTGACAGCTTTGTTATATATTAAAAAAAAATTCTTTGAAATCGCTGCCATTCTTAATTTTTTTTTCTTTTTTAAATCGCTGCCTTGGCGGCTTTTTTATTTAAAAAAAATTGTTTTGAAAATCGCTACTATAACAGCATTTTTCTTAAAAAAACCTTTTTTTCAAATCACTGCATTGGCAACTTTTTTCTTAAAAAAAGAATTAATTTATTTTTGTTGAAAAAATCGCTGCCTGGGAGGGACCACAACCTCCCAGGCAAATGATAATTTCTCCATTTTCCACAAAATCTCCTTTTTCAAAAAAAAAAAAAGAAGAAAAAATTAAGAAAAACGCTGCCAAGGCAGCAAATTTAATTTAATTTTTTTATAGAAAAGCTGCCAAAGCAGCGATTTCATGAATTTTTTTCTAAATTTTTTTTTCTATGAAAACGCTGCCGTAGCAGTGATATTAGTTGGAAGAAAAAAAATTGGAGTTAAATAATCGCTGTTGTGCCAGCGATTTTAGTGAAAAAAAAGTTTTGTATTTTTAACGGAGTAAGCGGCGTCAATATGTGTCAGAGGGAAATCGCTTCGGCAGTAGCGATTTTGCCCTTTTGGAATTGGGAAAATTACGCGTATAAGCAAACATATACTAGTTAATTACTTGACATAGCTATAGTTTGCCTTAATTACAATTCGCGACCTACTTTTAGCTATAATTACGCGGCTCAACTTTTTAGTTTTGTATAATTAGCACGTTTGTATAATTCGGAATTTGTATAATATAATTTGTATAACTTTTGTATAATTCAGAATTTGTATAATATAATGTATATAATTGTTTACACTTCTGATACTTGTAATTATACATATTCGTTATTTCAAGTTTATACAAAAATAATTGAATTATACAAATGTACCCGCAAATTATACAAACCTACAAATTATACAAATCAACGAATTATACAAACGAGATAGGTTAAACTGCAGCTACAGCCTGTAAATAGGGGTGTTCACGGGTCGGTTTGGATCAGTTATTGGTCAAAATCAAAACCAAACCAACCTAATCGGTTTTAAAATTATCAAAATCAAACCAAATATAGTATATATTTATCGGTTTGGTTGTTATCGATTTTGGTTTGGTTATTCGGTTATTAACCATAGACAAAAATGAAAGAAACAATTCATTCAAAACGTGAAAAAAAGTGACAACAATCCATTTAAAACGAAAATAGTTAGAATGAGTGACATTACAGAACTTTCAATCATTGAATTTACTATGAATAAAGCTTCAAAATTCATTATTTTGGCCTAGAAGAAAGAGAGTGAAAATTTCAATCTTATTAAGAATTGTCATAGACACACTCATATACATAAAACCAATAAAATAAATATTCTCACCTTGGGCATTTTTTCTTTGATAAGTAAATTATAAATAAATTTTGATGAAAATACATATAAGATCTTTAAAATTATTTATAAAAATAATATATTATGTATGTATATTAATAAAATATATGTATATAATTTGTCGGTTCGGTTCGGTTCGGTTCGGTTATTTCTTCAATTTTTTTCGAACAAAACCATAACCAACCCATATACTATTAGTTTTTAAAAATCTAAAACCAAACCACACCTAACCCAAATAAAAATTGGTTTATTTAATCGGTTTGGTTCAGTTTTTTTATTTGGATTGGTTTTTATCTGAACCGTGAACACCCCTACCTGTAAATATGCAAACTATAGCTATGTAGTATAATTAAGTTTATTATAGTGGCTATTTGCGAAAGTTCCTCTTTGGAATTTTTGGCAATTTTTTTTACCCTTTTAGCTTTGGACTACTCGAGTATATATATTTGTTTTAAAACTGAAATATAGATACCTAAATACATATATGTAGAGCTGTCAAAAAGGGCCGGCCCAGCCCCACACAGCCCAAGACTCGTAAACCAAGGAATTTGAAGGGTTAGGACGGGCCGACCCTTCATTTGGAAGGACATGAAAATGCTCAACCCAACCCAACCCTAAAAGGGCCGAGGGTTGGGGGGGACTAGCCCTTCTTTTTTTCTTTTTTCATCTTTTTCTTTTCAAACTTATAATTCTATAACATCAAGAAAATGAAAAGATTTTCGAATCAAATATGACAAACAATGGTGTTGTTTCTATAACACTAGCAAAAAATCTAGTGTAATTAGCATGCATCTCGCATACCAGATATGTGAGCGAGATAAGAGAGTGACAAGCAAGATGGTGGGAGGGAGGCGAGGGCGCGAGATTTGTCTATGTATCCTAGATACATGCGAATCTACTTGGATAGAGTGTATCTAGAACAAACTAACCTAATTTTGAGTCCATATAATCCGAGATACATGTATCTAGATGTACAAAAATCTGATAAGATTCATAATATTAAAAGATAGTGTGTATTTAAGTAATTAGATTATATATTAGTGAAATTATTGTAAGTTACCTTTAAATAAAATAATTTGACCCATGTGCTGACCTCCGCCTGGCCCCGATCATGCCTCAAGGGCCAAGAGCTTATATGAACTGGGTTTATAAGCCCTAATTTTAAATGGGATTGAAAAATCTTATCTCAACCATACCTCAATAACGGGTTAGATTGGATTGAGCCGGCCCCATGGACTAAGCCCATTTTGACGGCTCTACATATGCGTATCAATCATCGATCAAACATAGATAGATAGATAAGATATACATAGAGTTTGTTTGACCAAATAAATACTTTAATTAGTAGAGATCAATTGAATATAATTAGAAGGGGATAATTATACTGTTCAATTCTCAAGGAGAAGGGGCGGGTTAGGGTGATGAGAATAGTTCTTTCTTTTTATTTTAATTTATTTTTTATTCTTTTTTTTTTTTTTACTTTTTTACTTTTGAGTTTTTCTAAAATAGTAAAAAATATATTTTCATTTTGCATTATTTATCTTTTAATCCCAGTCTTTACTTCTTATAATTCACTGTAATTTCTCATACTTTCATTTCTTATTCCTTTGTTTTCTTCACTTAGCATAATTGTGTTATTATTCCAATTTTTGAATTAAAGTACAACTTCATTATGGAATGAGATTATAGATTTATATTTCCCTTAATTTCTTAATTATATTTACTTAAGTTATATTGGAACTTATTTTATGTTTTGTTGAAATTTTATATTTGAGTATTATTAATTATTTTTTATAAAAAATAATTTCTGTTGAATTTTTTTTAATACTTTAGTGGTGTTGACTTGTTATATTATATTGCATGCTATTTATTTTTAGTTAAATTTGATAGAATACTTTTATGTATTTGAATAATTTTATTACAATATATTTATAATATTCATTTTTTGTCAAACATGCCGTCCATGATGATCTTACTGTAAATATATTCAAAGAGTGATAAAACCCTCATATAAGTCAAATTTATAATAAATATACTATAATTTAAAAGTATATAATTTATAATAAATATACTATAAATATACTTTAGTGGTGTTGACTTATCCTTTCTTTTTTATGTTTAAAATCCTGGATTCTTTGTTAGCGGCAATGGACGCGGAGATTTGGAGGAGAAACGCGGAATAACAGAGCATTCAAATCATTTGAAAAAGTCTGACTTTTTAATCTTGATATATATATATATATATATATATATAAGATGCTAAAATTAAAAATAATTGATCCCATATTGGCTGTATGAGCTAAGAAGTGACATCACTCATTCTTTTAAATTTAATAAGAATATGCAATAGGTGGACGATCAATTCTTCGATTTAATTTTTTAAATTTCGATCCAATTCTTTAATTATTTAAAAGTGTGTATGGAATATCAAATTGAATTAGTTAAGTTCGAGCTTTTTCAAGTTTAGTATGATTGGACCTTTTTTAATTTGAATTGCAAACTATATAAATCGCACTAGTTTAGGTCATAAATACTAGGATTCACGATAGTCTTGAATATTACTTCATGTATCATATTTCGTTTTTTGATACATGTATCTCCGACGAATTTAAAAAGCGAGATACATAATTTATTAATTTAAATTAATTAATTGTAACTGATTTCCTTGATTAGTTAAAGAAGTAATTGACTACTCTAACAGAATTTCAGCATTCCACCATATTAACTATATCAAATTTTCCAAAAATGTGGATTTCAGCAAATCAGAATAGTTGTAATCTTCACCTTCTTGATAGTAGATCGTTTTTATTTCTTTCCTTAATTACATGTATCTATATGTCTATCTTTTAATATATATAATTATTTATATAATATATTTAATTATTTATCTAAGGCGTATCTTACCTACAATAATAATAATGCATGTATCTGATGGTCTTTTTTAGAATGATTTCCATAAGTACATTTTGTATCGATTATACATGATCATGTATCTGAGTTATATCATTTAGATACATTTGTATATAAATTGTATATAACAACAACATCTACTATGTTAATAAATTCTTCGTTAGATACAAATACATGTATATACCTAATAGACATATGAAGACTTGTATATACAATGAAACAAAAAGATGCATTAACTTGTTTAAATACACCAGATCTAATAAAACAGTATGCAAAACTTTTGTGACTGAAATACATAACATTAATTTCAGATACATACAAAAGAAATCATATTTAATTCTTCTCCCATTACATCTCTTTCATCGTCTACGGCGAAAACGATTAGTTAATAAAGATACAACACATCATCATGAATTTATCAAAAATAGACTTGAAAATCTATAGAATCCATGACTTCAATGATAAATAATTTATGGAGTCTTCAACGATGAATTTGAACTGTTTGGCCGATCCATCCATTAACTTGGAAAGCTTTCTCTGTAATAGTTACTTTGATTTGGTCTTGTTAGAAAGGAACAATACAAAATAAGGTTTGGGCTCAGGTGATTCTGTCGGTCATGGTGATGATATCTTGAGAAGAAGAGAGTAGATTAACCATTGTTGAAATGAAATTGTATGGTGAAATTCTTGAATCAGAAAGGAGGAGAGATAATTAAGTGATAAATATGTGGGGGG
>JAJOOR010042202.1:0-12790 GCA_036250505.1 Solanum acaule
GGCAAATTCTGTCTGAAGCGGACTGCCTGAGCAGAAAATTTCCAGAAGCAAAAACGGGATTTTTTCTCTTTTTCTCTCAATCTCTAAAACGAAACTCTCTTGATTTTTCTCTCTTGTGTTTCTGAAAATAAGACCAAATAAGCCTTATATATGCCACATAATATTTGGGTTATGGGCTAAAGTGGGCTGGTCCTAATAAGACTTTTATTTATCCACATAGGAAGGGAAAAAAGATCCTAAACCCAACAGAAAGTTGGTCTAGCCACAATCAATATTTCACCTTTGTTTGATATGCATACTGTTGGAGAATAAATAGTAGTAAACAAACCGTCCTCAACATAAGCAGGATATTTTATGGTATATATATTTGTTCAAGACCCATACTCTTTCATAACCCAAATATCTGCATGAGTTCCCGGATAATCAGAGAACGCAATAAGATCACTTCCCAACACTCCTACCGACGGAATCCTACCTCCTTCTGTATAGCTGGCCTTCTCCACCTTTCCCCATTTCTCATTAGACAAATCAAAAGAAATGATGTACCCACTCTCATATGCATTAAGACCAGCAGTAGTAGCAGCCCAATAGAGTTTCCCGTTCACAAACTTACCTGAAACATTTGATAGCCCATCACTCGGGCAACCATCAACGCTTTTCTAAGAATCCGTGTTTAAACTCTATAAGTTGTCCTCAACTTGATCTGAATTTATAGTTTTGAAAATATAGACTACCTTATAATCATCCTGAAATTCATCATATCCAAAACCATCAATGGGCCAATACGCAAGCCTCATTGATGTAGGTCTAGGATTAGAAATTTTCTTTATCTTTGTTAGGATCGTGAACTCGGGTAGTGCGGAATTTAGCAAAACAATATTATAAGACAATAACAAAGACAATAGTAAGTTGATAATAACGAAAGTAAAGCAATTAAAGAAGACACAAATTTAACGTGGTTCGGTCGGTGTGACCTAATCCACAAGCGGAGAGGAGCAATTTCACTATATCAACAAGAGTACAAAAGAGAGTATAAAATTAGAGTAAATACTCTAATTAATCCCAAATACCCAAAGAGAATAACCTCACAAGATCACTCCAAAGAAAGGGTTCACACAAGTGTTTCCCAACACAAACTCTCTTACAAAATTACTCTTAATGGAAAGACAAAGAAAGAAAGCAATGAAATATTTTCATATGCTTCAAGGTGTGTTTCAACTAATGTCTAAGCTCCCTATTTATAGAGGAAAAAATAGGCTTGTTGATGTCATGGATGACGTCTTTGGAAGATACAAAATATTCAACATCTCAATGTGAATATATTAAATATGGTGGCTTCCAAATCTTTGACAAATATAGTTGCCAAATCTTTGAAAAATATGGATGCCAAATTTCCACATTTGTGGCTTCCAAATCTTTCACAAAAGAAAGATAAAATAACTTTGTTCAATCAAACAAAAGGCCACATTACAATCTTCCTAATTGACGGATTCCATATAAACATGTCAGTGAACCCAAGGGCAAAACAAATCAATTTGTTAACTGAATCCACAACAAAAACATTTTCGCGGGGGTTATAATCCAAGTTATATTCCTCAGTCACAACAGAGTCATTAAGTAAGGAAGTAACATAACAGTTTGTGAAAACGAATCGATATCCATTAGCAGGTAGATACCTCATGAGTTGGGTATGTGGTGTGTGTAATCTTTTCTATCATCAGATACACTAAGATGATTCTTGATATTTTATAAATTAGGTAAGTTACTTGCGCTTTGCGCAATTATGTATATTCAATTCACCACGTACAATTATTTGTGGTTAATGATTAAAGATTGTGCGATAATATCCGTTTACCTTTTTTATTTTGTACACCAATGAAACTTTGTTGACATCCGTTTCTAGATATTGGTCCATGTAATTACAATTTTTTTAGCTACGTATATGAGAAATTAAAGGGAATGTAAAGGGTTAGAAAAAGATAGAGTTTGTCTTTGGATGCTTATACCAAACAAGCAAGTGGCGTAGTAAACAAAGGAAGCAAAGGAAAAAATAGCAGAGTAAACAGAGGATGTGAAAGAAACAAATCGCAATCGGAAGTGGTAAAATATAAATGTCTTTCCTAATTTTGTAAGGGAGCCACGTAGGCCGTTCTATGGAGAGAAGCACAAGGTGTGAATATACAATCTTCTTTGTACTCCTGAACCTTCTACTCAACTAGAAGTTCATTGTGCATCTGGAGACGGCGATCTTGAATATCATTTCCCTGAAGTGCGAAAGTATTTGGATTGGCAATTTAAAGTGTGGGGGGTAACACTTCATTCTTTTGTAACTTTTGGTGGGATGATAATGAAAGTGTATTCGATGTATTTAACAATTCAATCCTTATATTGTATTGACGAAGCAATTGATTTTGTTTCAGAATATACTACCCAATGCAAATGGAAAGTAGAGCCTGATGGTATTTATTTTGAATAACAAATCATGACGCCAACAAGATAATAATAATTTTTAACATGTAACACAAAAAATGTCTAGAAAGTCTCGCCAAAGTCCAATGTGAGTACTCATCTTAATTATCGCGTTTTAACTTCTACAAGTGAGGACCCTTTCATTACGTTTTTAAATAAAGATCAACGATTAACCGAATAGTACCAATATGATTGGAGTATTTTTGAAAAATCTAATATTAGTTATAATGTTTACAGAGTTTCACTAAAGTCCAATATGACTTATAATCTTATCACGTTCTAACTTCCAGAAGTGACGACTCTTATTTAATGTTTTTAAGAAGTATTAAAATTTTTACCAAACTGTACATCTCTAAATGGACTTAAGCAAGAAAAGAGCTTCAAATTCCATCAGAGATGTACTAAGCTGGGAATTACTCACATATATAAAAGAAATTTATCGCGATAATCTCAAGATACAACATACAACAGATATTCAAAGGAAGGATAAACTTGTTCAACCCTTTGTTACAACAATCTCAAGATACTACATATAACAGACATTCAAGGGAAGGAGAAGCGTTTTTCAACTTTTATCGCAGCGACAACATAGGTAGAAAACATGAAGAATAGGGAAGCATCGTCTTGATTCGTGCAGATCGACAGAGGATGGAATAATAGCTCTTCAACATCAGCTTTCCATCTCCTGAAATATCAAAAGTACATAACAGTTAACAAAGCACCTAAGTGATATTTCACATGATGACTAGTAAAAACAGTTTATATGTGAGCAACAAGGAAAACCAGCAAAACCAAATAGTACCCAAGTTGCTCGCACTGGGGTGCAAGTGTTCGATAAGGATAAAGATCTAGAAGTCGGATCCTTCCTGATCTAAATTTTAAGATTCGGGGGTACAGATCCAAATATGAACATGGGTGCCAATACAAAATAAAATAACCAAAAATTTATATTGGTACAAAATTTATAAAATAACCTATTAAACTGAACAATTGACAAATAAAAAGGTGATGGTCCAGACTAATAATAGCTTGACATATCTAGCGATGATTTGTGATTATGCAAGAGAGCTGCTATGTTAAGCCAGCCAATGATGGGCGAGTTACCCCATCTACTCACACTGCAATGTCAAAGTATTCTTAGTGTTGGAATAACAATACTTCATACTATACCAGTATCACATAATCCCAAATGAACCCTCTATTTACGTCAAGGCTTGAAGCTTTGATTTGTCCCAATCGTCTTATTGCTCTCACTTGGGTGACAAGCTCACGCTACTGAGCTCAGCGATATACAGTGTCTATTGAGTTCTTATTAAATGTTTGTATTCATCTTCTGCCACCGGTGTGGGACAAGACACACTAAATTCTACATTGAATGTTTTAGTATGTGCGTTGATATGCCTAGCAAGTCAAAATTGCATATGCTAAACATACGATGTAGGATTTAGTGTGTCTTGTCCCACACCGGTGGCAGAAGATGAATACAAACATTTAATAAGAACTCAACATACATTGTATATTCCTAAACTCAGTAGCGTGAGCTTGTAACCCAAGTGAGAGTAATAACATAGTTGGGAAAAGCAACATCTTCAGCCTTTGACACAAATAATGCGTTGGTTTGGGTTTATATTAATAAGTGGCAAGTTTGATGTTGTTAAAGACCAGTTCGCACACACTCTCAAGTCACCACTAGAGATGGCAGGTTATTATTGGTTTGGACAATCATTTTTTTATTAGACCTTACTCTATTAACATTAATGTTCTTGTTTCCTTATTAATTAAGTTTTAATTTAAAGAGGATTATTAATGAAGGTCTTGTATCAAACAAAACAATCATATGCTTAGTGTTATTGGCGTGTTTATTACAGGTCATGATTTCCATGTCCCTCGCGCTCTATATTCTAATTCTGTCTAGAGGCACAACATCCCCTTAAAACAATGCTCAAAAAGAACTAAAATGTCTATGGCATTTACTTTTGAGTGTTGAAGATACCAAACATTACAACCAAATAGTTGTCTCATGGAAATATGCAAAAAGGAAAAAGACAAACAAGATCTCCAAGTAGATGAGATGTAAAGGTGCGCGTAGCATATGCAAAGTCTTTTTTTATAATAATAAAGAAACAGAAAAATATATAAGGCGGGACTCTTACAAGTCATTACCAACAACACTGTCATCCCTCTAAGCTTCTGCAGCCTTCACTCGTGCTTGATTCATTTTGTAAAAAGGAACAAACTAGGCTTTCAATGTAGATGTTTAGATGTTTGACGCAATACTGCGATGAAACTTAGTAAACTTTGTATATCTAATCGATTCATCCTCCGGATTGTATATCAGGTAAGTTAATTTAGACAGAATCAATATTTCACCTTTGTTTGACATACATAGTGTCGGAGAAATAACAGAAGTAAAGAAGCGTTTGTCAAAATCAGTAAGATATTTGATGGTATACACTTTTTTCAACAACCCAAACTCTTTCATAGCCCACACATCTGCATGACTTTCCTTAAAATAAAACACAAAAATATCATTTCCCAACACTCATACAGACGAAAAACTACCTACTTCTTGAGAGCAAGGCTTCTCCACCTTTCCCCACTTTTCATCAGCCAAATCAAAAGAAACTACGGACCAATCAACCGATGTATCTAGTCCAGCAACAGTAGCGGGCCAATATAGCTCCCCGTTCAAAAACATACCAAAAACATTTAATATCCCCTCACTCGGGCAATCATCAACACTTTTCCAAGAATCAACTTTTAGACTATATAAGTTAACCTCACCTTGAAGTGGACTCTCAGATTTATTAACAGACGCTACCTTAAAATCATCACGAAATTCATCATATCCAAAACCATATATGTGACTAGTATGAAGTCTACAATTAGGAAACTGGTTGAACTTCCTAATTGACGGATTCCACATAAACATTTCAGCTTCCTTAATCGCAAGACAAAATAATCCATTAATTGAACTGACAACCAAAACATGTGTTCCCGCGTCATTTATTGGATAATCCAAGTTATAATGCTCAATCACAGAGTCATTAAGTAATGAACTAACAGAGTAGTTCTTAAGAAAGTATTGATATCCCTTAATAGGGAGGTGCCTATAGGTCAACACAAGGCTATGCTGTGTGTAATCTTTGTTATTTGCTAAGATTTGATATTTCTTAAGATGATTCTTGATAAATTCAAGGTTCGATATTAAAGAAAGCCAAGATTTTGATACACACCTGAATTTCCAAAGGGATTTCACTAGAAGCCTTAACAGGATTTCAGTGACGAATTCTGATGGCAGAGTACGGATTGAATGGAAAATGATTTTGCCTTTGAAGACTTCATCTTTTTCAAAATCCATTTTGGAGTTCTGCTATGGAGGAAACTATTTTTCCACAAATGAAGACCTAAAAAGGGGGGACAATAATATTTTGGGCCCTAAATTCTAGTTGTTTTTCTTCTTTTTAATTAGGAAAAATGACATTAATTATGTTTTTGTCTCTAACCAAAAAAATAGCCCAAGTTTTAGCTAAGCTAATTATTTGTAACACCTCAGTATTTGAAAGAAGTAAAAATAGAAAGAACTAAATTGGAAATAGCAAAATTTTGAAACTTTGCAAGTTATGCATAAATTATGAGTTTTGGATCAACTTAAAACGACCATAACTTTCAGTACATAATGAGTTATGTGGCCCATAAGATATCAAATAAAAGGTCTTGGTATCCTCTTTCCAACGCCCCCCCGAGTTTGCTAATTTTCGAGCTCGTATGAAGGACATATGCATGTTTGAAGTCAGGCTATCCATTTAAGGAAAGTTATCCGAAAACATGAGGGGTATTTTGGTCTTTTCCTTACCTAATCAGATTAAAACAAAATTTGGTAATATTTAGGGGTCTAAACTGATTTGGTTCAGTTTTCACAAATCCAATTTACGCTTAAGGTTTTGAGAGGAGTTCAAGAAGAGGAGAAAAGGGGAAAAGTTCAAGGCGTTCGTCAATATTCTTGAGTTTTGTTGCAGATTTCGCCAAGGGTTTGGTCACTAAGAGGTATGTGAGTTCTCATATTGTTGGTTTCGTTTACCCACACGTCAATCATGTTAGTTTCATGCAATTTCGTTCAAAAGATTGAAAGATTTGAGTTCTTGTTGAGTTTTCTTGGAATTTTCTTTAGTAATCTTGATGTTGGGATTTTGATGAGCTCTTGAAATAAAAGTTAGTGATTTGAGAGTGGTTTTGAATAGATTATCGTGTACATATGCGGAGTATTCGATTATAAGTGATTGGGGAAGAAACTATTCGATTCTAGGCGAGTTACGGTCAGAAAACGAGAAAGAAAAGTCGTCGGGATTTTCTGGGCTGGGGCTGGTGCGCCGCCCCAGCAGTGCACCATAAACACTTCTCTGAAGTTTGAGGGCTGGCGCCCTGCGCCACTCAGTGCGCCAGTGTCGCCTGCCCCACCCGTTCTCCGTCATTTAAGCTGTCTGAGTTCTTTCGAAGGGTTCATTCACTCCCTATCGATTCTAAATACTCTAAACTACTTCTAAACATCTAGAAATTGTTCATAACATGAATCATAACCTTGAATCCATAATTCAAATTCAAGGAAAGAGTTAAGGGTCAAGTCTTTAGAGCTCCTCGAGTCATTTTAAGAAGTTTTTTACAAATCTTTTAAACTTGTTTTAAATGACTTGAGCGCTGAGTTGAGGAAGAGTAGAGCTGAGTTCCTTTTCTTTAAAATGATATATGGGAGCTAAGTATTCCCAAGAGAAATTGTTCTTACATTTAAGATGAGAGGAAACACCAATTTCCAAAGATTTCATGAACAGTTTTCAGTATTATCTCTTTTTAGAGTAACCTTTGGAGTAATAATCTCAAGGTTGAGGAAGAGGAAATTTTTTCTTTAAAACATAATGAGCTAAGTTATATTTTGGGAGTATTATTGAGCACCGATATGGGGGAGAGTTCTAACAACTCACAGCCCCCATGAACCATGTAGCCAACGTGGATAGAAAGGGTCTTACTTTTTAGATTATTCCTTATTGCTTTTTAGCTTAGACTAGTGGATCAACTTAGTTAAGGAGTTCTATACCCCGGCAAAGGATAGGACATTTCTGGTAGTGTGGGCTAGACGATGTATAATCACATAACTCATATTGATGGTTGTCGGTTAGAGAATCTCCCAAACATAGTTTACTTTGTATTTTTGCATAAAGACAAAGTTTATATTTTTTTTATAATACATTGAGTTGTTATCTACTGTTTTAAAGCTTTTCTTTATACTGTACTATTGCTATTGCTTTATATTGAAATGAGGTTTAGTTGAGTTGAGATAAGGTAAGTGTTTCTTTAGTTTCAGTTCAAGTTTATGTCTTGTTTTAGATTTCATCTCGCATGCTTTTACATTCTATGTATTGACGCCATTTGGCCTGCATCTTTTATGATGCAGATACAAGAAACCAGGATGAGCATCCATCGCTTCATTGATCTAGTCAAGTTTTAGAGTTATTTGGTGAGCCTCCTTGCTTCTGGAGGATCCCTTTATTATGTTTTATCATTTCAGTTTTGTTAGGATGATCGAGGGTCTTGTCCCGACATCCCTCATAGTATTAGAGGCTTCATAGATAGATAAACGTTAGTTCATGAGTCTTGTTCATTTCAGTTGTTATGTAGACTTGAGTTGCCTCTTTGTCCAATTGAATGTTTCCTTTAAAACATTCTGAGTTTATTACATGAGTTTATCTTTTGAGTTCTTTTAAATATTGAGTAAAGTCTTTCGATGAGAGTATTGAGTCAGGCCAAGGGTTCGCTTGGTGCCAACAATGGTTCTCGAGTGCCGGTCATGCCAAGGGTGTAGGCTCGGGGTGTGACATTATCTATTTGGTCATTAACTAATCAGGTCTATGTCTATACTTAAATCTTGACCTTGTTGTTGCTTCACTTGGAAATACTGGAAAGCTGAAATGTTAAAATTTGACTTGCCGCAAATGTCGTAATTTTTTTTGACTAAGTAATAAATCAAATGAATTGAAAATATCGAGAGGAGCTCATATCGAAGTTTCAGGACAAGTTTAGACGAGATTTGAGTTGTATGTCCATTAAAATCCGCCATTAAAGAGTTTTGAAGCTCAAATTTAAAATTCAATTTGCCGCAAAACGTGAAACATTTCGAGTGGATAATATATAATCACAACATCGAGAGGAGTTAATGTGAAAATTTTAGGAGTGTTTAGCAGAGATTTGAGTTGAATATCCATTAAAATCCATCGTTAAAGAGCTTCGAAGCTCAAATTTGAAATTCGACCTGCCACAAACATGAATTGTTTCTAGTGGTTAATATGTAATCAAAACATCTAGAGGAGCTCATTTCTAAAATTTATGATGGAATAGAGGAGATTCGAATTGGTCGGGAAAAAAATCAGCTCGTGACGAAGATAAATTGTTGCATGTTATGTTATATTATGTTCTCTATATTAACATTTCTCTATAGCAGTCAAATGTATCTAATCAAACGATGACGCTAAGAGATGTTTGAGTGTACATGAAATCAAAAAGGTTCCATTGTAAAGATGAAGACCCTATACAATTGACATAAAAAACTTATCCTTTGCCCAAGATTTCCATACCTTTTTAGCCTAAATAAGTGGACACAAACAAATATGGAAATAGAAGAACATCCTTTTCTTATGAATATTAAATGAGTATACAAATACAATGACAGTTGCGTAGTACGATGGATTTATGTTCTGTTTACAGTTAAAAGAACCCTACTTTTATAGCGTTCCGACTTCTACTAGTGTTCTTACATATTTTTTAAAAAAAAATATCTTAAATTAACTGAACTGTACCCAGTGGCGAATTTACAGCCAAAAAATAGGGCATCCGCACCCGTGGTCTCTTCGTAAAATTAGATATTTTATATGTATATTTTTTAAGATTTTGTATAATATTATATTCTTGCACCCTTACTACAAGAAGTCTAAATGGTCCACATGGTTAGATGTTGAGCTTTTGACCTTGAGGATTAAGGATCAATTCTCACTTCAATACATTTTACTTGGTGCACCCATGTTCGAAAAATCCTAGATTCGCCTCTGACTGTACCAATATCCAAGAGAAACCTATATGAATGGAATGGTTTTGGAAGTGTAATTCTTTAGTTATAGAAAATAAAAATAACCGAAAATTGATCTTGGTACAAATTTTATAAAATAACCGATTGAACTGAACAATTGACATGTAGTGTCTGGTAGAGTTCTTATAAAAATGATGTAATCATATTTTGCAACCGATGTGGGACAAGAGATTTAGTACAGAATTAAAATCTTGAAACATAAATGTGGGATAAGTTTTAATTTTGGTGACTGTCGTCGAGCATTTAATTGAAGGCCACGTGTCCAATCTGGTATCTTTTTTATATTTTCTGGTAATTTAAAATCGATCATTTGAGCTGTTAGTGAAGGGTGGCACGAATGTTGCCCTTTCGATCAACGCGATAGCATAAATAATCCCAACTATTAACAGATGACATGGATGATCCATTTCAGATGGTTCATTTGAAACATTTTTGTGGGTGTGTTATAATCTAAGTTGTATTCCTTTATCACAACGGAGCCATTAAGTAAGGAAGTAACATAACAGTTGTTCAAAAGGTATCAAAATACATTACCATGTAGGTAACTGAGTTGGGTCAACACATGGACCCAAGACCCAGCCCGGATATTTCATAACTGTTTCATTCGAAAAGCAGGCTAGGGGATTAACGATATTATATTGGTTTCATCGCCCCCAGCAGATCGAACAACAATGGTGTGTGTTATCTTTGCTATCAAATAATGACATCGATGAGCCTTTTCTCAAACGGAAATGGCATAGACACTACAACAAAACTGATCTTTAATGGAAATTAATTAATGGCAATAGCTTAATTGCCACCAAAGATGTATTTTTAGCGGTAATCAACAATCTTTGTATATGTCCCTAAAGTCTTTAGCGACATTAAATCTAATGACACTAAACTAATGCCAGAAATTTACCAACAAGTATACTACTGAATGATCATATTTCAAGTTTCTTCCCTTTTAAGCTCGAAACTCATTACAAGCTGAACAAATCAAGCACTAACATTTTCATACATTTATATGAAGGGATTTTACGCGTAGGAGAAGCATGTTCAACCTTTTGTCACGACAATTTCAAGATATTACATACAAATCTATTTTAACATTTATATATGGCTTCTGGATTAAAGGCTAACTTAAGGAAATATTGAACTTATTGTGGGGAACTGCCTTCCAAGTATGTAGGAGCCAACTCTGATCCAAAACTGTTTCGGTTCATGAAAAACCTATATGATTGGAATGGATTTCGAAGTCTAATTTTTGGTCAAATAAAAAGATGATGGTCCAAACCGGTAACAACCTGACATTTCTAATGTTGAGTCAGGAGTGTGCGTGAACTGGTCTTTGACAGCATTAGACTAGCTGTCATGTAATGTGAGACAATGAGAGCGCTGCTCTGTTCAGCCAGCCGATGAGGCGCGAGTTGCCCCATCAACTCCCACTGATTACTGCCATATCAAAGTACTATTATTATTTATTTATTAGTGTCGGAATAATAATACTTCATATTATTAACAAGAACCGCTTATTATTATAAACCCAAACCAACACACTATTTGTGTCAAGGGCTGAAGATTTGTTTTCTCCCGATCATCTTATTGCTCCCACTTGGGTTACAAGCTCACGCTACTGAGCTCAGTGATATACAGTGTTTGTTGAATTCTTATAAAATATATGTTTACGTTTTCTGGCACCGGTGTGGGACAAGACGCACTAAGGATTTAGCATATGCGATGATATGCCTAGCAAGCAAATGCTTTTTCCATATATGCTCATCTCCAAAATGAGTTGAATAAATACATTAATTTTCTAACTTTTTCTGTTATTGTAAAAAGAGGACAAACAACTCGAACCTTATATATAGGAATTTTGTCAGCTAAGAAAAAAATTCTCAAACAAAGCACAAGAATAATCATTTTTCAAGTTTCTTCCCTTTAAATCATGTATCATTTGGAAATTCATTACCAGCACTAACAATGTCCTAGGTATGAAGAAATTTACGCGTAGGAGAAGCTTGTTCAACCTTTTGTCTCAAGATACAATATACAACATACAACATATATTCAATAGAATAACGCCACGTGCCACAATCAATCTTGATGCCTGATAAGAAAAAGATGTAATTGAATGTAGAGTCTGATAAACTGTACTGCAAAACTCTTTTGTTTGGTTTACTATCAGGTAGCTCTTATTACCCCAATCATGAGTGGAATTTTAGATTTCTGAAACGAATAGTACTGATTGGTAATGAAACTGAGTGTTCATATTGGTACAAGAGATAGGATCCCTGTCCATTTGTCCTAAAAAACAGGACATCAAAAACTTATCCCTTTTAAGCATGTACACTGGAAATTCATTACAAGCTAAACAAATCAAGCACTAATATTGTCATATATATAAAAGAAATTTATCGCAATAATCTCAAGATACAACATGCAACATATATTCAAAGGAAGGAGAATATTGTTTAACCGTTTGTCACGACAGTCTACAGTCTCAAGATACTACACATACAACAAATATTCAAGGGAAGGAGAAGCTTTTTTCAACTTCTATCACAACGACAACATAGGTAATACTAAATTCAGCAAACATGAAGAATAGGGAAGCATCGTCTTGATTCGTGCAGTCCACAGAAGATGGAATAATTGCTCTTCAACATCAGCTTTCCACCTCCTGAAATATCAAAAGTACATAACAGTTAACAAAGCATCTGAGTGATAGTTCACATAACAGTTTATATGTGAGCAACAAGGAAAACCAGCAAAACCAATTAGTACCCAAGTTGCTCGCACTTAGGGGTGACAATTTCAGCTCATATTAATGAAATGAGTCTATTTTGCCCATATTTAATGACTTGGATCACTCATATTTTAATTGGTTAAATATGGGCTTCAAGTTATTTTAAGAGTCTCTTCAAATATGGCCAAAATGGGTTAAATATGGGTATCCATAGTGTCCCATAATAGATTACTTACTTTTCACTTCCACTCAAAATTCTTAATTGTGCTAAACAATAAAAAAAATTGATAGTAATTTTCAAACTTAATTGAAAAAACAGGTTTTTTTTTTTGGAAAACAAAAAAAAATTTAGGGGTAGGTTGGTGGAAGGGGGAGAGGGGGGCGTGCCCGGGGGAGTGGGTAATTTTTTTTCTTTTGAAAAAACATTTTTTTTTTGTTTTTGAAAAACAAAAAAAAATTTA
>JAJOOR010042204.1:0-13471 GCA_036250505.1 Solanum acaule
TTTTTGTTTGAACTGGGGGGGGGGGGGGTTTGATGGTAGCCTGGTAGGGATAAGAATATATTTGAAATTTAACATATAAGAAAATTTCATTTTTTTTAATGAGGAGGGTCAGGTACAGGGTATGGGTACGGTAAGAAAAAAATTAAAGGATGAAATAGAGTTTTGGAAAATGTTTTCCTTAATTTTGGAAGGGAAGTCGTTTTCCTTAGATTTGAGGAAAATGAGTTGATTTGGAGAATATTTTCCAAACATTTAAGTCAACCAAACATGTGAAAATTGGAAAATCCTCGGTACCAAACACACCCTAGATGTTGATTACATGTGAAATTTGATAAATTAATTTTTTATTTTACAATATATTTTTTTTTCAATTGATTCACCATATAAAAATTGTGAAATACATTAAATTATTCGGTTGAAAATGTTTGATCAGAAAAATAAGAAATAATACAGTAAATATAAATCTCACCTTACGAATTTAACTTACAAACCAATAGAATGGTTGAGCCAAAAGTGCAGATTCGTTGGGGATCTAGATCTATACCCAACATCTACAAGTTTTTATATAATCTATCTATATATAATCGAAGAAGTAAAGTGTCACACGTCAGCACCACATAATTTCTCAAATTTCTATCAATTAAAATTAATTATATATTTTAAAATAGTATAAAAATAATATATTACAATTAAAAAAACAAATTAAAAATTTAAAGCAATTTAATATTTAAGAGTGATATATTTTAAAATAGTATAAACGATATATAATTTTAAATGCATATTAGTATTGTTTTAAAAAGATTTTTCTTCTATTCCTAACGTCTTATTTTGTAGAAGTTAATACATTCTTATTTGAATATATTTATAATCCACAATTGAAGTAAATATTTAGAGAACTGTTTCTTGCATAGATTTTAAATTTTTTAATAAATGCATAAACGATAAAACAGTTTTAAAACTGCTCATTAACCAACCACCACTAGCATAGTGCTATTCCCACTGAAAAATTAATTTACACAGTGCTATATATATAATATATGTGAGAGTGAAAAAAAAATACGAGCAATTTTCTTTATTGTTTTTAAAAAATTGAGAGTGATATATGTTCACAACAAATTTTCATAAGCGCTGAAAATTAACTGCAAGCAAAATAAATAAATGTGATTTTTATTGATGAACCGTTGTGAGTACAATTCTGTTGTTCTCTTGATTCTTCTCTCCTAAGTTTCTCCAAGATTCGAGGACCTTCAGCATCATACTTCTCGAATTGTTGGATGATGTAGACCTCGTTGAGATGTTGTTGATCTCCGGGAACGTCGAAAAGCGCTTCGTCGTTTCAAGTCTATCTCAAGAAAGAACTCTATTGATCACTCCTTCAAAGAGCTATGTAGTCGATGTTGTATATTTCTCCAATTGCAGAATGCTTGTTGAATAGTTGTCTTGATGCCCCTTAGAATGTCATGTCCATCCCCTATTTATAGTTGTAGGGAGTGGACAAGATTGCTTGTGATTGGCCAAAGGATGCCATTTTGACACTTGGCAGATTGTGATTGGTTCTTGCATTTGACTGGGACTACCACCTCATTTGGACACGTGGTGTCACCTTGTTGGTCTTGGATGCCTAGTCACTGTGACACGTGGCACGGGTTTGGGCTTCAAGGTGAAATGGACCTTGGATTTGAATTTAATAAAATGACTTTATTTATTTATAAAGCCCAAATTAATCATTCAGCCCAAATGAGCACGGATTTAATTCAAATTTCGTATGAATATAATCCAATAAAATTTATGTGTCTACGAATGCCCCTTACTTCGAGATTTATCGACGTGCAGGCTTGCCAAAGTTTGGCGACAAGACTTTAAGTACTTATGAATGTGTTTTCATTTTTTTGAGACTTGTCGATGTATATGTTTGCCAAATTTTGACGACAAGAGTTGAAGTCTTGTCGCCAAACTTTGGCAAGCCTACACGTCGACAAGTCTCGAAGTAAGGGGCATTTGTAGACACATAAATTTTATTGGATTAAATTCATACGAAATTTGAATTAAATCCTTGCTCATTTGGGCAGAATGATTAATATGGGTTTTACAAATAAATAAAGCCATTTTATTAAATTCAAATCCAAGATCCATTTCACCATGAAGCCCAAACTCATGCCACGTGTCATAGTGACTAGGCATCCAAGATCAACAAAGTGATGCCACGTGTCCATATGAGGTGGTAGTCCCAGTCAAATGCAAGAACCAATTACAATCTGCCAAGTGTCAAAATGACATCCTTTGTCCAATCACAAGCAACCTTGTCCACTCCCTAGAACTATAAATAGGGGGATGGACATGACATTTTAAGGGGCATCAAGAAAACTCTTCAATAAGCATTCTGCAATTAGAGAAAGCTACAACATTGACTACATAGCTCTTCGAATGAGTGATCAACAGAGTTCTGGCCAGAGATCGACTTGAAATGACGAAGCACTTTTTGACGTTCCCGGAGATCAACAACATCTCAAGGAGGTCTACATCATCCAACAATTGTAGAAGTACGCTACTAAAGGCCCTCGAATCTTGGAGAAACTTAGGAGAGAAGAATCAAGAGAACAACAGAATTGTACTCACAACGATTCATCAATAAAAATCACATCTTTCTTTTATTTATTTTGCTTGCAGTTAATTTTCAGTGTTTACGGAAATTTGTAGCGAAAAAATTAGGCACGCCCAGTGAGACCTATTCTGCTCTTCATCTCTTTCTCTTGCAAATTATAAACTACAAAGTCAACTACTGCAATGACCTTCAGAAAGAGTAGTGATTTTCATAAAAAGATTCTACTGGTGTCATATCTGTTGATCTCAGTCATGTTGGCCTGATTACTCGACGTAAGTTCAAGAACAATGGGATAGATGGATCTGAATACTTCACTTCTTTGGAGACGATGAGAAACAACAACTCTCATACGATGGTCATAACTGCAACACCTAGGGGAAATCTTGCATCCGTGTTCTTTGGTGAATTTTCTCAAATTGGCTCCAACTTTGGTGAATCTGAATATTCAATGGTCAATGTTTTGATGGCTGACTCAACTGACATGGACGAGAAGTTTGCAATGATGGAGCAAACCATTGAGGCCTTGAAGAAATCTGTTAATGACAAAATCTTCATATTGCTTAACTTATGAACAAGTTGGAGGCCTACACACCTGGAGAACCAAGTCATGTCCCCACTTGTCCACCTAGTTTTGATCATTGAAACAAGGACTTTGAGGAATCTCTAGCGAAGTCAAAATTTCAAAATGAGAAACAATCTGCTTCAGTTGCAGCGTTATTTGTCCAATAGTTGCAAGAGATGATAACAAACACTATCAAGGCTCAATATGGCAGTGCACCTCAAAGTTCCTTGTATTACTCCAAGCCATATACCAGACGGATTGATTGTCTATCAATGCCGACAAACTATCAACCGCCAAAGCTACAACAATTTGATGGCAAGGAAACCTGAGGCAACATATCGCCCACTTTGTTAAAACTTGTAGAAATGCTGGAACACATGGTGAACTTTTGGTAAAACAGTTTATTCGTTCGCTAAAAGGGAATGCATTCGGTTGGTATAACGACCTGGAAAACGAGTCCATCGATAGTTGGGAGAAACTCGATAAGAAATTCCTCAATCGATTTACAGTACCCGTTGAACTGTAAGTATGAAAGAGTTGACTGACACTAAGCAAAGAAAGGACGAACCTATGGTGGATTACATCAATGGTTAGAGATCACTGAGTTTGGACTGCAAAGATCGTCTTTCTGAAATATCTGTTGTGGAAATGTGCATTCAAGGTATGCATTGGAGACTTCTATACATACTACAAGGAATCAAACCGCGAACTTTTGAGGAACTTGCTACACGAGTGCATGACATGGAGTTGAGCATCGCATGTCATGGAAAGGCATCTCCTTTTGCTGATCTGACAAAAGAAAAGAAGGAGTTCAAGAAAGGTATGACCTCAAAGATCCAAACTAAGGAATCTATAATGGTGAAAGCAACTTCTGTAAAGGTCACCACCAAGAGTAAACTAAAAGAGGAGGAAGCCCCAAGTCAATATCCAAAGGAGGAGAAGCGACGTCCAACCTTGAAGGAGTTAGAGGCAAAGGTCTACCCATTTCCAGATTCAGATGTACCTATGATTCTTGATGAATTGCTAACTAAGAAAGTTATTGATCTTCCAAAATCAGAGAGGCCCGAAGAAATCAATAAGGTTGGTGATCCTAGATATTGCAAGCTCCATCGCGTTCTTGGCTACCCGATAAGTAAATGCTTTATCTTGAAGGAGAAAATTATGAGGTTAGTATGTGAAGGCAAAATCATCATTGACCAAGATGAAACAGCGGAGCCAAATCATACTAATGTAGTACCAAATCAAAAGAAGTGCTCAAGGTCCACTTTCTTGCAATTTGGAAGTTTACCGCCTATTAAAGTTGATTTTCCAAGGGAAACTCTAGAAGGTTCACTCGAGATAGATAACCGCATTGAAAATGAAGTTGATGGTTGGACTTTGGTAACTCACAAGAAGCGGAGACATCAAGCAGTTCTTAGGATACGACTTCCTAAGACAAGAGTAATATGGAGTGACGTGAATCAACTACAACCATCAAAAAGCGCCAAGCCTTGTACTAGCCAAAAGATCAATGGTTCTTTATTGTAGAAGGTTCGAAGGTCCATTACATTGGATGAATTCTTTCCTGAAAAATTCTTTTACGGTTGTCAAATTGGTGCAATACATGTTATTTCCAGCACAGACGAAACAAATTAAAGCAAAGGCGAGCATAATCCAGCAATAACACAAGAACATCAAACTGATGAAAAAATTACCCCATATTATGCTACAATTGCCTTCACAGATGATGACTTGTTGTTAGGGTCTAAGCTACATAACAGACCTTTGTTTGTCGTAGGATTTATTCGGGAACAACATCTCAATCGTATACTAATCGATGGTGGTTCGGCAGTCAATATCATGCCAAAAGTTGTTTTGGAAAAACATGGATCTCTATTGATTAATTGTCCAAAAGTAACATAACGATCCAAGGTCTCAATCAATGAGGACAACGATCCATAGGGAAGATTCGCGTAGGACTACCCATTGGCGATGTTAAATCAACACTTTGATTCATGTTATAGATGCCAAAACAGCATACAACTTGTTGCTCAGATGTCCTTGGGTTCATGAAAATGGAGTGGTGCCATCTATTTTGCATCAATGTATTAAGTACATGAAAGATGGAGAGGTAGTAAAAATCAATGCAGACATCAATCCTTTCACCGAGACGGAATCATATTTTGCAGATGCAAAATTTTATTTAGATTCTGGAAGATCAAATATGGAGGAACCTACATAAGCTGACTCAATTGATCTCGTAGATAGTAAAGTTCAATGGGCCGCTATCAAGATGTCTAAGAGGAGAACAGAAGAGGTTTCCATAAAGCTTCTACCATCTAAAGGAGACATGCAGACCAATATCGATAATGAGCAACCAATTTTTCCCTACATTCCACATGAGCGTCGAAAAAAGGGACAACCACTGCTAGAGGAATGTACTCAACAAGTCCACCCACTGAGGAAGGAATTCAATCACATAACATTCCAAGATTTTAAGGAGAAAATGACTATCCCAGTTGCACAAGTCCCGTCTATCACTTTGGAGCCTTCCAAAGGCAATACCCAAGTTAGTAAGATAAAAGGGAACTTAGATCAAAAGGTTTTCACATTGTTTGAAAAATCAAGTTACGATTTCTCAAATCCAGCGATGTTAGGAGAACTCAGGGATGAAGTCACTCGTGAAAATATACATGAGCTTACAAAGTCTCAATTACAGTTGAGAAAGCAAGGATATCATATCGCCACTCCTAGGTTTGGGTTAGGATTTAGCTTGCTAGAGCCTCTTCAGATTTCATATAAGAAGGGAAAGGGAATAGCTTTATCCCACCAGACCTCTATAGAAAAAATAAGGGAATCTAAGAAAGGTAAAACTCCACAATGGACTTCGGTGTTTGAACGCATTGGAAAATTAACACCCCGTGTCTCTGCATTTGAAAGACTGGGCTGCAAGGACGAAAAGGAATCCTCCAAACAAGTGGACGGATATGCCACCACCTTAAAGACCTCTGTATTTCATTGCTTGGGAACCAAAAGGAAGTCATCATCCGAAAGGAGGTTGTTGGAGAATGAAAATCAAGATTTTTGTGATGTAATCAACGACAAAGAGATTCATAGTGTTTTCACATCACGTATGAAGAGAAAGGCTATGGCAGTTACCACTGAGGGCTCATTGAAGGTAAAAAGAACCTCAATTGTTGTCACCAACAAGTCTCACGGAGAAACTAAGAAGGAGGAAGATGAAGCCATCACAGTCTTCGTAGGAAGTCAGAGGGAAGATTCAAACTTGATACAATCATCCTATCACATAACAGTGGAAGAAGGTCCACACATTGATGATACAGATGATGATGTCCAAGAGGCTCCCCCTCAACTGGAGGATGGCGTACAATCAACCATAGATGACCTCAAGGAACTAAATCTAGGCACTTTGGAAGATCCTCGCCCAACCTTCATTAGTGCACTTCTTACACTAGAAGAAGAGAGAAAATACTTCAAGTTATTGGTTGAGTATAAAGATGTTTTTTCTTGGTCGTACAGAGAAATGTCGGGCCTTAGTCCCAAGATAGTTATTCATCATTTGGGGAACAAAAATGGAACACGTCCTATAAAGTAGTCACAACGAGTGTTTCGCCCTGAGTTGGTAACACAAATTGAAATGGAGGTCAACAAGCTCATCAAAGCAGGACTTATTCGAGAAGTGAAGTACCCAATGTGGATCTCAAATATTGTACCAGTTAAGAAAAAGAATGGTCAAATATGTGTCTACGTTGATTCGAGATTTGAATAAGGCATGTCCAAAAGATGGCTTCCCTTTGCCAATCACTGATCTCATGGTTGATGCTACAAATGGGCATGAAGCTATGTCATTTATGGATGGGTCTTATAGATATAATCAAATCAGAATGTCTCAAAAATATGAAGAGTACACTACCTTCCGAACACCAAAAGGGATTTATCAACATGCAATGCAAAACATATTTGATGACATGCTTAATAAGAAGGTGGAATGTTACGTCGATGACTTAGTGGTAAAGACGAAGCAAAGGGAACACCATCTTGAAGACCTTCGAATTGTTTTTGGAAGGTTAAGGAAATTTGACTTAAAGAGGAATCCACTCAAATGTGCATTTGGGGTTACCTTAGGAAAGTTTCTAGGCTTCATTGTACTTCACCGTAGAATTGAAATTGATCTCGCAAAGATTGATGTCATTCAAAAAATGTCTGAGCCAAAGAACTTGAGAGACCTCCGCAGTCTACAAGGAAATTTGACATTCATTCGAAGATTCATTTCTAACCTGGTTGGACTATGTCAACCCTTCAACCATTTAATGAAGAAAGATGCTCCTTTCCACTGGACCAATCATGTAGAAATGCTTTTGAAAGCATCAAAAGATACTTGTTGAATTCACCTGTATTAGGGGCACCAACTCCTCGAAAGCCATTGATACTATACATTGCATCACAAGAGCGATCACTTGGGGCACTTCTTGCTCAAGAGAATGAAGCTAAGAAGGAACAAACATTGTACTATATGAGTCGGACCTTGATAGGAGTTGAGTTGAGTTATACGCCCATTGAGAAGATGTGCTTATCATTACTTTATGTGATAAAAAAAATTGAGGCATTATTTTGAAGCGTACACTATCAAGCTAATTTCTCGGGCTAATCCCATGAAGTTCATAATGACTTGACCAATTCTCTCAAGACGTCTAGCAAGATGGTCAATATTGTTTAATCAATATGACATCATATACACAACTCAAAAGGTTGTGAAGGGGCAAGCACTAGCTAATTTGCTTACTGACCACCCTCTTCCGGGAAAATGGGAAACTTTAGATGAGTTTCCTGATGAAGATGCATTTTTTTATTGAAGATATGCTGGCATTGACAATGTTCTTTGATGGATCTGCATGTCGAGATGGTGCAGGGACGGGAGTCGTGTTGATATCTCCAGAACGGCTAATTTTACCATTTTCATTTGTTCTAGGTGAAACATGTTCCAACAACACCGCAAAGTACCAAGCTTTGATTGTGGGCCTTAAAATGGCATCAGATATGAAGATTTCTCAATTGGATATCTACGATGACTCTTAATTGATCATCAATCAACTCTTGGGGAATTACGAGGTAAATAAGGAAAATCTTTTGTCATATCACCAATATGCTACTTTCTTACTTGAAAGGTTTGATCAAGTGTTCCTAAATCACGTCCCAAGAGAAGAAAATCGCATGACGGATGCTTTGGCTAACTTGTCCACAACAATGGCACTCAGAGAAAATGAGAAAACAAAAGTGTGTGTATGTCATCGATGGGTTATTCCTGGTTTTCTTGACCTTAAAATCAATGAAAGCCACCATATATATGTTCGAGTGGTTGAAGATGAAGATTGGAGAAAACCACTGATTGAGTAACTTGAACATGGAAGGTTGCCCGAGGATCCATGAGTAAGAACAGACATTAAGAGAAGGGCACCACGATTCATCTTTCACGAGGGAATATTGTTTCTTCGTTCTTATGAGGGATTATTCTTACGGTGGTGTCTTTTGGCTGCAATTTTTATCTTCAATGTTGAACCTATTTCTGATTGATAGATTTGTGCGTCTGTAGTGTAAAAGTCATTTCTAATTGTAGAAAAATTGAAATCGCAAGACGTTTGGTTTTTCCGACACTAGAAACATGGCACTATGACATATAAAATATTTGTAGCCAAATTTCTCTTCAATTACTACAGTTTTGATCTTCAAGTTCGAACCCGTTTCTGATTGACAAATTTGCACGTCCGTAGTGTAAAATTCATTTCTAATTGTAGAAAAATCAAAATCACAAACCGTTTGATTTTTCTGAAACTAAAAACATGAAACTACGACATATAACATATTTGTAGACAAATTCCTCTTCAATTGCTACAGTTTTAATTTTCAAGGTTGAACTCATTTCTGATGGACACATCTTTTTGTCTTTTGATTACTCCAATTGTGTTTTCTCCAATGTAACCCCTTTTTGTTTCAGAGCCACGTTGTGCAATCTTGATTTCCAGCAGAGACAATGGAATTTAGTGACCGAGATGTGTCATACCCTTGCCTTGAGATCATGGACAATAAGCAACATTCGCGCGCCAAAGTTCTCACCTTGAAAGTTCATCCTCCGTTGATCGGCGCCTTCCCACTTGCTAGAAGATGCTGGACACTTCTCATCATCACCTTGAGTGGTCGTCAACAGAAACGAAGGATGTCACAGACAATTTCTCCGGCAATGTCACAACTGAAAAAGTTCGCCTCTTGAAGTCTTCCACTTGTCAAAATGTTGTTGTTGCCATCCCTCCTCGCCGTGATGAAAATCTTAGCAGTTGGCGTGTTCCTTCTTTTGGGTTTGGTGAGGTTCGCTATAAGTATGGCTATTGGGAGTGGGTAGAAGATGTCCTTGCCCACTACAAGGAGACTTTGGTTAACATCAAGACTTATGATGCTATCTTTGCTTCAATGTTCACATATGACCATAACGAAATGTTCTCCAGGCCTTTTGCGAGAATTGGCGTCCATCCACCAATACGGTCTCTACCTTCATCGGAGAGTTATCTATTTCTTTATGGGATTTAAGAACCATTGGAGGTCTTCATGTTCATGGTTCCTTTTATGATGAAGTTATACCCTCGGCTAAGAAGTTGACACATGTAGAAGATCAAGGGAAGTATTTTCTCCCAAGAAGTTGCTCCTTCTTGTTTTCGGTGTTCTACTGACTTACCAAAGGTGCCATTGACGAAGTCTCCTTTCAAGAATGGACAAAGTTTTGGTTTAGGGGACCGAGAAAATATGCCGAGCATTCACCAAGGATGAATCATGATCCTTTTGCCTCGAATCGAAGAAGAGAATGCTTCTTTTGTCGAGCTAGGCATAGAAGAATCATTCAGAGATGGGACTTATTTGGCAGCTTTTCTTGCATGTTGGCTTTGCAAGTTTGTTCTTCCTAACAAGAAAGTTGATTGTATTCATGCTAGTGTCTTTAAAGTTGCAAGCTTGATGGCTCATGGAGAAATATTTTCTTAGGCGGTTCTGGTCCTTGCAAGCATCTATTGCGGCCCCAGGGATATATCCACTTCTTCAAACATGGGTTCTTGCAACACATTACTTCCTCTTCATTATGTATATGGATGGATAGGTGAGTATATTGAGACCTACTACCGTGTTACCCGCCCTCAACGAAGGGTGCGAAAGTTGTAGATTTCTGGAGAAAAGATGGCAAAACATTTTGACCTTGTTGACGCTTGCAAGTTATTTCAACAAGTGAATGTGCATAACCTCCACAATCTGGCCATGCTACAAGGAAAAGAGCTGCATATCAATGATAGTGGAAAATTGTCCACTTCCTGGAGCGATTTCCTTATAGGCCTTCACTCAAGTTTTGTCACTTTGAGGCTGGATGATGAACTGATTGTGGATCCTTATAGACCTCACCGATTCAGTCGACAATTTGGATATTGTCAAGATGTTCCTGCTGCACTCATAGAGCACCATTATGATGGTTCACTGCAATCTTTGGTGCAACTATGGGATTCATGTGTTCATCTTGGAAGCTCTTCGAAGATCATCATACTAATGTGTCCATCCAATAAGGGGCCTTTAATGACTCGTGAGTATTCAGACTAGTAGCCATCCCATCGAGAGATTCTGCTGAGATGAAGTACCCACATAATTTTGAGAGGTCCGAAAAAGGATGATGCTTCCTTATCAACCAAAGGAGACCAACTTCAAGAAAAGCTTCCTCACTCTTTAAAGTCCAAAGTGACACCCAATATCCCTCCGCAATCTGTCAAAGTTGTTTCCAAGTCTAAAAATTCTAAGGGCAAGGCTACACGTGTGAATAATGGAGTTAAGAGTCCTTTATAGACTCCCAAGGTAGCCAACATCATTGATTTTGAGGTGATCGACGTAACTCTCAAGAGGAAGAAACCTTCCAGCTCATCGGACAAAAGTGTTGAAAAGTCACTTGGCATTGCACCATTTTGTGGAAACACGTCTAAAATGTCTATTTCACTCCATGAGATTGGCATCATTACCAATGCAACCTCTAGTTCCAACGAGAGCAATGTTATCCAAGAGCTACATTGGAAGCGTTTAAAGAAAAAGCCTAAGGACTTGAACGATCAACAATGTGAGTTCGCTAAATTGGATTCCATTAGTATTGATACTGCAATCTTTGAAGATGGTGCTGTTGGTTCTACAATGCCTTTGACTGAATTGGCACATCAAGTAAAATTCACATCATGAATATTTCTCTAAACTTTCCTTTTTTTCGCTCGATATTACTTCTAATTTTTTTTTAAATTGTCCAATTGGGTCTTGGTTACATCCCTAGCGATGTAGATGTCCTTGAAGATTGTATCACAAGTTCGAACTGCCTCAATGTGGCAAAGAGTTCTCACCTCCCACTTACTGAAGTTAAGAGTCAATCTGCAAATGAGATTCAACTGACAAAGTTGACAGTCCCTTTTTCTAAAAAGGTTGAAACTTCTCAAAAGATCTCAACTACTAATGTAGGGGTTGGAGCACCTCAAATTGAATGTTCAGATGTCTCCAAGGATTTGATCCGCCCTTTGCTGGGGAATGCCTCGAATTTTGAACCACAAAAGACTATTTCAAGCTTCAAATTATCTTACATTTCTGGAATGTGGCGTACTTTATGTGAGTGTATTACTCAATTCTCTGTTGAATCTTCGGAAAACCTCAAAGAGTTGGAGGCAGGTGTTGCCTTGATTCTTAAAGGGCTTCAAGAAGTTATCATCATTAATCTTTCTCCTTTGGAGGTTCTTCTTGAAGATTTTTTCAAGAAACATAGAGATTACGATGTTGCGAGGTTGTCCACTTCTCAAATGATAACAAGGGATTCTCATCAAGAGTTGCTTTCTGCTGCACAACAATGTCTTGATATCGCAAATGAGGAGAGAATAATTATGGACAAACAATTGGAAAATCTTCAAAAAGTCCTTACAAGAGCTGAAAAAGAGCTAAAAGTGCGGACTTCAAAGAAGAAGAAAACCATCTCACTTATTGAGGATCATCAAAAGAGGCTCTCTGAAAATCAAGAGACTATCACTAACCGTGAAGATGAAATTCATGCCATCGACAAAATCATTCCCTTGTTGGAAACAAAAATAAAAGAACTAGCTAAGCTAAAGGAGGATGCTGAGACAAGTCGTCACCAAATCCTTAGTCATAAGCTTTTTCCTTAGTCTTTTATCCTGCATAAGGACATTCTCTTCCATTTTCTTGTTCTACTGTGTGTTTTTTGTTGTCTTGTTTGTTTTCTGGAACATTGTTCTGATGTAATGGCAATCCTTCTTGAATGAATAAAAGTGTTGGGTTTTTTTTATTCTCAAATGTTTTCTTTTAATTCTCTATTTCAAATTCTTGTCGTGTAATTTGTAACTTGCTCTACATGCCGGATAACTTTCCCCAAGATTTCAGCTTTGAGCTCTTATATTTGAAATTCAGTAACTCGTAGTAGGAACATTCAATAACGAGTGTTTCATTTCATTGGAAAGATAAGTCACACAAATACAAAATATGTGAAACTCATGATCGAAAGATTTCCAGGTTAGTACGACTCTTATTCCAAAGTTAGCTCGAATGCTGCCTTGATCGGCGTAGGAGCCTTGAAATGATGTGATTCTTGCTCCATGTGAGGAAAACGTCTTTGATGTGAAATCCCAAATTTGATGTAATAGTGATGAAACTATGAGATTCTTATCTCATTGTGACGAGCGCATCGAGGACAACACTATTTATAGAAGTTACAACAAAATGCACGCCAATTTGATGAGAATAATTTTTTCAAGTTGACTATTCTCCCAGAATGAACATTCCTCAACTTTGTGCGCTCTTGACAACAAAAAAATTGTCTCTTGAACTTGGAGTGTTCACATTATGATCTTTGCGGGAGCACCATTCTTAGGACTAGTAAATCAAGTAAGAGAATATATACCAAAATTAGGAGAGAATTTAAAACCATTACAACAAAAATTAAAGAAAGATGTAGAATACCAGTTTGATAAAAAAGACCAAACACAAATACAAAAAATAAAATTATTATGTAAAAACCTACCTAAACTATACTTTCCAGATGAAAACAAAAAATTTACTTATATAATAGAATCAGACGTGAGTGAAAAAAGTTATGGAGGAATATTAAAATACAGGTATGATGGCAATACGATAGAACATCATTGCAGGTATTATTCAGGAACATTTAATAATACAGAAATAAAGTGGGAAATAAATAGAAAAGAATTATATTCAGTATATAAATGTTTATTATCATTTGAACCATA
>JAJOOR010042206.1:0-11714 GCA_036250505.1 Solanum acaule
CCCCCCCCCCCCCCCCCCCCAACCCCTCATCTAAATTGATTCACGAATATCTGCAACCTCCCATCTAACACAGATGCAAATGCAAACCACTCTGGTATCATTTCCACAAAAATGTGAAAAAATACTTAAAAAATGCACATAGATATCACGATTAATCATGTTAAATGAAATTTGAAAATGTTAACACTTTGGAAAGTGGTAATTTTGGAACTTGATAATTATATTTTGTTATTCATACACAACAAAACACCTGAACCACCTAAAGCATTCTAGCTTTCATGGCAAGACGTGTTTAGTCTTGCTTCTTCCATTATTGGTTTGTATTAGTAAATCTCCACCCTCACCTCTTCAACAGAGAAATAGAGAGTTTTGAACATATCTAAATCCAGAGGGAGCAGATGAGCAAACTTTTAAATTGAAACACACAAGCATCATCAAAAAATCTTTAACCGATCAAAGTGTATTTATCTCAGTAAACATATGTTCAGCACTCGTGCTGTCTGATCTAGGGCCAAAACTGGCACAGGTATAACCTGCAATACCTCATTACAACATTTGAGAAATGAGCAAAATAATCCTTCCACATTCAGCATAAAACACAAGTTATCTTGACGGGCTCTTCTTTAAGAATGAGACGATGAATCTGTTTTCTCAGCCAAATAATGCTCAAGCATATCTTCTTCTTCATCATCTGTTCACACGCAGAAAAATAATAAAGAGAAAAATAATCACGCCATTTTGATCCACAAACAAATAAACAGAAGTAAAGCACGAACAAGAACAAGAAAATTGACCTTCAAAATCATCATCATCAAAATCAATATCATCCACGTCTTCATCAGATTCTTCAGCAGTAGCTGTTGCAGCTTTCTGTTGACAGAAAGAAAAACCTATTTAACAACAGCACACATAGCCATATCATGGACCCACAACCTTGCCTAAGCAGCTCATGCAGTGACAGCACCTCATACCCAAAACAAATGAGCTACCACTACATACAGCAAACACTTGTGACTTACAGTTGAATGCAGTATACTATTTTAACTGTTAGAATTAATGTCTGGTCAGGGAACATTCTAGCAGCAGGACTAATCAGAAGGAAAAGGAACAGGGCCCAGAGCTACACTTTTATCATACAAGTATTTTTTTCTCTGAGCCCCATAACCCTTGTCTCAGTAACACCAAAAGTTCTGACAACACAAAAGTAAAAGATAATAGAACAAATACCGAGATCACATTAAAAATCAGGTCAGAGGGTATTTATTGCTTGCATCTTACATTTTTAATCCTGCTGAATGCAGAAAAACATCAATACATTGTTACCATGTCTAAGACTAATGTCAGTATATTTTAGCAAAGAGAATTGGACGTTTGTTTTTATATAACACTGCCTTCATATTTATTAAACACAAAAAAGGGAGATAGACACCCCATAATGGGAGTCTTATGGAACTCTGATCAGTATCTGCAAAGTTGAAACTATAGCTCGGTGTCCTCTTTAACACAAATCATTAAAATTTCAGTTTCCATTATAACATAAAGCAACGCAGGTATCGATGAGATTAAAATAGCATGATTTCATAATTAACTTAGAAACAGCAACTACACAATAGAATACATTACCCCACTGGCTCTTCCACTTTCAAACCATTGCCTCCCTGTGAGTTTCTTTTCCTTCGAAACAGAAAGTGCTGCATCTGGCATTAACCTGAACATTGATATATGGTTGCACATCATGAACAAAATAGCTGAATTTAGAGAAGGAAATGCAGAAAAGTAGTTGACCAGCCACAAGTTTCTAAAGCAAAAATGTTGAAAGCAAAGGAGTTTAAGAGGTAACATAATATGGCAATAATCAACACATTCTGTCTATATACTCATCGATACAACATTTCCTAATATCACCTGTTTAAAAGTCCCTGCACTCCACAAATAAGAAAAAGAATAAACATTTCACTCTGGCAACAACGCGCCCCTAAAGTTGCCCAAGATTTATGATTATCACAGATTAAGAGTTGTTGATTTGTTTTTACTGTATGCAAGCTTCACTGGCATTTCAGAAAGGATAATGCTTCTGGTTTAGTGGATGAAGAAGACCCACTTTAGTGCTACAACCATGGCCGGTAAGCGAATGCAAAAAACTTACTTGGCTCTTTCCAGAGCTAGCTCAGCTTCAAATCTTTCCCTCCATGCCAAGAATGTTTCAACGGTAACTGCTTCTCCATGTGGTACAATTACCTGAAATCAAATGAACAATAACAATTAAGTGATCAAGATTCAATGCCAATCAATCAAAACAATAACTGACTTGACGATTTTCCAGTAGGTAGTTCAAAAGAACACCACAGAATTGCTTATAAATATGTAGATGCAAGCTAGATCTGCAAGGTTTCCTGAAGACACTAACTAACAAAATTGAAGAATTGAAGTGTTGGTCACCTCTGACTATCTTGACTGAGAGACGGATATAACCGTCTTATCACTTTCATGCTCAAACTAGAAAAAGTCACAGCACTCACACTGTTGACAACTTCAGGAAGATTTCAACTACATCCCAATATTTTGGCCAGGCCGCCCCTTCTAAAGCCAAAACACAAACTACTTTTTTTGCTCAACTTATAAAGTGACATTAGAAGAATATATGTTGGACCCTGATTCCAAGTACCATCAGAATAGAACAATCCCCCCTCCCCCAAACCCTACCTTCATTTCCCTTTTTATTTGAGTGGATAAATTATCAAAATCATACTAAAGCAACCAGGTCTTGTCCAGTGTTATCAAGGCGCGCTTAATCCCTGAAGCGAGGCACAAAACACGTTGAGCGCTTTGCCTCGCTTCATGGGAACTTCAGTGTCCTCATCAAGGCTATAAGACATTAATCCTTGCCAATGAGCGTAATCCTAAAAAGGCGACACCAAAATAATTGATATTTCTTTTTAGCGTAATTCTTTTCTTTGTTCATATATTTGTTGTTTTTTAATTATAATTCTTAGTCTTGGACTACATATACATATTTATTCGTGCTTTGTGCTTAAATCCCCAATTGACCTTAGAGCTTTCTTGTGCTTTTTGCCTTTGATAGCACTGGTTTTGTCTACTCAATAGAAGTTGGGAAATCATGATTCATGTGTCAAAATCACTGAAATCTTCGATTTATGACTTTTCAAGTTAGCAGTTGATGAAAGCTCATTTCACATGCAACAACTCAATAAGGACAAAAAAAACATACTTCCTCTTTTTTGGCTTCATCATCTTCAACACCTTCGTCGGTCTCTTGAGCAAATCTTTCAGATAACCAGTCTTTAGCTGATGAGACCAATGTGTAGATCATGGCCATGCCAAGATTCTCAACAGCCTGTGAATGCAAGCATTCATAGAAGAAGCTAAGACATAAAAAACAAGTGCATGAAATTACAAAAGAACAAACACTTGTCAATTCTATAAATTATTCCACATCAGTAGCTAAATATTAAAGACATGAAAGATAGAGAGAATAACGCTTCTTTTTGGGGCCTTCAGGGTGAGGTCATAGCCACTGCCACAATAATCAGCCAAATTTTAACTAGCAGAATAAGAAATATTTACCAAGGAGCGTATTGCATATGATCAGGGCTTGAAACATACCTCTTGTTCAAGCTTTTCTTTCAATATTTTCAGATCTCCAGAATGAATTCCTTTTAAACTAAAAAAACAAGAGAGAGATCATAGATGTATTAGTTGCAGAAAGTTGCTTATATCACATCATAATAGTAAAGCAAAACTAAGATAGCTACTAGGCACCTCCTGTTATGCTGACACAAAAATGAGCTCTACTAACATCAGCTGTTAAGAATATTAGCAAAGTGAGCCGTTTTAAGAACACAATGATGGATCACTCACTTAATGGATTAAAGCTTGCTGGACCACATTAAAATTTGAGTTTGTTATTTATTTAGTCTCTCCTGCAGCTTGTCATCTTTGCAAGAAACAACATAAAGGACATGCCATTTACGATATGTTGAATCATGGGTAAAAGGTAAAGTCCATTTCCAATTACAAACAACAAAAGAATTTAAGGACAATTCTCTTTGTAATGTAGGCATTGAAGAACAATGTATACAAATAAAGAAAATACTACAGGTCCTGGGATGGCATATCCTAGTGCAAGGTCAAATTACCTTGAGACATTCAAAAGTGGAGGTTCATCAGGGTATTTTTCTGTGTGAGAGAATATTAAAGCCAGTCGAACTGCACCAACAATTTGGTACCAATCATTGTTAGCGGGAGTTCATTACTTGATGAAAAATAAGTAAAGAAGAGAGCTGCAGAGGAAATAACTGTGAAAATAGCAAAACCTGATGATTGTGTAAATTCTTCGTCCTCCTCCTGTACAAAAAACAAAGTTGTAAGAAGTATGATAATAGTAATAAAAACAGCATAAATACCACTGATGAAAAAACCAATAAGATGCAAAGTTCATTTTCGCTAGCGCAAGAATAGACAAGGCCAACAGAAGCTCAACTACCTAATAATAATTCCGGCCCTAGGCACTACAATGTTGGTTATATCATCAATTTCGAACAGCCTAGTAAATGATACCAAAATTTCTACGTACCTGAGGAGAAATAGTAATTTGGAAGCATCGATTTGAAGTGTTTAGCCCACTTTCACTGGAGTGAATTTCTAGCAGGACCACCACAATAAAGTTATCCAATAAGATCAGACAACAGAGCAAAAAGGAAACTACAACTTATAAAGGATGATTGTGAACCTTTGAATTCATCCATAAGAATTGCTTCCAATGCTTCGATTTCCATCTCTTGTTCCTGCACATAGTCTAGTCCAAAGTTCTAATAAGACAGATATAGTGATTGCAATCAATGAATTCAACTCTATACACACCAATATATTCAAATTCTGTATAGCATATGCCTAGCACATATTCTCAGGATTTGTCACAAATTCAAATATGTAGCTTAAGTATTGAACTTAAATTTTGTTACTTTATATATATGAAAATGGTTCAATTAAGTGACTTCTTGATTTCGTCCGATTACATAGCTCATATACTAAAAATCCTCCACCTTAGCAACAGCTCAAACATCGAATGAAAAATCAAGAAAAATAGGTCAAATAAGCTCAAATTTGTGCGAAAAATCAAATCTTTTAAGGAAATTACCTGTCATGATTGCTCTTTGATGAATTTCTCACTTGCTCTTGCTTTGCGATCACTCAAATAGCAGACAGAGACAGAGACAGACTCGAGAGAGCTGTAGGGAAAAAAACCTAAAGAGCTCTATCACAAGAGAAGCAATGGAGAGTGTTACGACGTCGTATTGGAGTTTCACTCGCATGAATCTAGGGTAAAGGAACCATGCTGAATTCACAGTGATCGTGAGAAATCAGAGCCGTTGATCTCAAACACTCTTAAAAGTCAAAGTCTTTATAATTATCAAAGACTCCTTGTGGTTTCTTTCCGTGACATTTGAGTTCATAAGGTTTGCAACGTTATATATAGCAGAGAAAAAGCCCAACATAGTCTCTTATCTATGGGTTAAGACTCAAGTCATCCTTGAGTTTTTGTTTGGAGCATTAATAGTTCCCCATGTTTGTAATATTGGTGCACTTTTAGTTCTCCCTCAAATTTTTGCCTATTTTTTAACGTTGATTTTGTTCATAATTTTATGTATGGAATGTTCAATCGTCTTTTTATATATTTAGTAGAAATAATAACTCTACGTAGAGAAAGTTGGAAGAAACTTTGTTCTGTTCAATAGAAATATTAATGCAGGTTTGCAGCTAAACTAAGAACGCATTGTTCTGTTCAATAAAAATATTATTGCAACTAAAATAAGAACACTTTGACATATGATGTTGAAATAAAATAAATATTTGTATTATTGCACCTGAAATTGGCGAGATTAATAGCTCGATTTTAGGTGCAGTAAAAATTCTACTAGACAACAACAACAACAACAACAAGAAAAATTCTACTAGACAAAATAAGATTTTTTTTTCTCACCTTATCTCACATGAAATTATTATTTCTACTAGATATATAAAAAGACGATTAGACATTTCATACATAAATTTTGGATAAAATAAATGTTAAAAAATAGATTAAAAAATTGAGGAAGGACCAAAGGTGCACAAATATTGCAAATACGAGGGACTATTAGTGTTTTGTGTAAAAAGTCAAGAATGACTTTGAGTCTTAACCTAATAATAAGAGTATGGATGGCAATGGGGCGAGACGGGAGTAGGGCAGGGCGGGTTTCATCATTCGCGGGGTAGGATGGGTTATAGCTTTTGTGGGTTTGGGGTGGGGCAGGGCAAGTTTAAATTTATATTTTCAAAAATTTGGCAGGGCGGGGCGCGAATTTGAGATAAACGTCTTTTAAATTCGCTGATCTATACTAACTTTTGCATTCGTTTTTTATCTGTTTGGTCACTGTTTAGTGTTTTTTTTCTCCTTTCAGATGAAAAAAATGTTTTTTAATGGCCAATAAATTCGAAAGGAAAAAAAAACGTTGACATATTTTGTTTCTTTTTACTACATTCAACAATTTGTTTATTACGTCATATGTAATCAATTCAAAATTATCAACAACAAAAAATACCGACTATTTGGAACAATATTAACTTATTTATTTTTGAGGTTAAAAAATATTAAGCAATTAAAATAATTTAGTTTTTTTTGGTTAAACACTTGTTGCATCTAATATTTGAAACTTTTTACAAATTATGGAGTGTGGGGCGGGGTAAAGTAGGTTTATGTAGGGCGAGGCGGGGTGGGTTGAAACCAATAAATGATGCTATGCGGGAATGGACAGGGTGGGTTATAATTTTAGCTGGTTTATGCGGGTTTGCCTCACAACCTTCCCGCCCCACTCCATTGACATCCCTAAATAAGAGACTATTTGGGTCTTTTCTCTCTTATATAGCAAATCACCAAAATTAGATCAATTTCTTTTTACCTTCGATTATCTTCCAAATTTATACAATAGTATTAATAATGCTCCCTCTCATCACTTTCACTTATTAAATATTTTCTAATTTGATTTATATTTTTATTTGTTATTTTTGATAAATGAAGAAAGTACATTTTTTCTTCTTATTATTATAACCTCAATTTTTTTTTATATTGAGTTAATGTTTTTAAAAATGTAATAAGTAAATATGTTTGGAACCCTATCAATTAATAGAGATAAAATGATAAACTACCTATATTAATTATTGTTTTCTTAATAGGTTTGTCAAGTAAAAAATTGACAAATAAGTTCAAACTAAGAGAGTAGTACAAACTCTATTTCTCCTTACTTCAAGAAAAAAAATGTTAATTATTTAAATTCTTAAACTGGTTGATGGTCTGCAATGGAGTAACTTCATCTATCTTTTTAAAGTATGTACTAATAGTCAGTGGCGTACGCAAGAATTTTTATAAGCGGTATCACATTTTAAAATAAAAATAAAAAATTTAGAAATTATAATATTATATTATAAAATTAAGAATTTTTTTAGTATTTTTATGTGTGTAGCGAAATATATTTAAATTAAAAAAATTAACCAAGAAAGAAAAATATGGTATTGAGGTTCGAACACCCAACTTCAAAACAGAAGTGAAGTACCCTGACCAACTAAGCTACGCTCCTATTTGGTTTAAAAAGTGTCACTTTACTATATGTGTTATTTATTTACAGTTTGCTTTTCAGTTATTTATAATTATTTAATAAAAAAATTCGACGAAGCCGTGTCATGTGACACACCTTCCTCCAAGGTAAATCCGCCCTTGCTAGGCTGCTAATAGTCCATATTTGTGAACACAATAATATGTAAAATATGGTCTTTGATAAAATAGCTTTACGGCTTTAAAATGAGAAAGTAGTTTCATCTCTTCTCTTAAATTTTTTTGACACAATGCAAATGACTTACAAATATTTATAGGTTCAACAACTTTTCTTTTATAATTATTGGCTTCATATTCCATCATACAAGTTGAAAACTAACGAAAATTAAATCTTAAAAAACATTCATTATTCTTAAAAGATTTTACTTAAGGGACATTTAAATAAAAATGTAATAGAAAGACCTCAAAGTATTACCTCGTTTTCAATCATTATTAGGATATTTTTCAATCAAGTTAAATATATTAAAATTAAATCTTTCAAAATGAAGCAAGACATAAAATTTTGAAAATAGAAAAGTTATTTTAGTTTCAAGAGTAAATTCTCTTGATAGTCATATATGACTTAATTAGATAATCACTTTTATGTCTTTAGGAAAATAGTCACCCATGTTAAAGAAAAGAATAATGTGACATAACATCTTATTAAAAGAGAGAAATATATTTTAAGAAGAATCAGAATAGTTGAGTCATATTGTGATTTTAAAAAAATAAAAATAATATTATAAAACAAATTTCTAAACACAAATGACTATCTTAAAAATTTACTTGGATTTTGGTTTTATTTGAGGCTCTAGGGGTTAAAATTTCCACAAATTTAGGTAGGTTTTTGCCCACAATAGCCATCCCTAGTGAGAAAATTAATGCTCAAAATTTAGAGGTCAACCAATTAATCAATGCTTTAGTTGAGGGTTAAAGTTAAGAATTTACTTATTTCACGTGACAAGTTATTGCAATTATGACAAAATAGAGGGACACGTTTTCTTTGATCAAAGATTCAAAAGAAAGGTCCCACTAACAAGTACAAAATAGAGGTGTAGATATCTTATTGTACTACCTGTCGTGCTGAATCACTACACTTATTTTCCAAAAAAATAAATAATAGTATAATATATTATTTCAAAGAAGAAAAAAAAAAACCTCTCTCTCCCTCTCCCTCTGTGTGAGCGTGCGAGCGAAGACGGTTCTCTCTCTCTTCTCTGTTTTGGAGGAGAATAAAAAAGATACTAAAAAGGGTACGTTCGATCCATTTTTATTTGTTCGTACAGAGAGAAGCCACTCTTTTCTACTTCAGTTGTTCATCAAGTTTCTCAGTTTATGCGGCGGCCACTTCACTCTCTATGTTTCATTTTTCTTGTATTTATGTATGTACTCATTCTCTGAAACAAAAATCTCAATGTGTACCAGAGTGAAATAAGAAGAAAAAATGGAGGTGGGTTTTGTTTTTTTATAAAAAATAAGGTGAGAGTTATATTCATAACCGAAGATTTTTTCCAGCTAGATCTATCTATCTCTGGCATAAACCCTTAAATCGATTTTGTTCTGTTTTTTTTTTTGACTCATTTATTTGTTTTTTTTGCGGTGGTGTTTTAATGTTTTAGATACCTGGGTTTTTGTGTTGCATGTGAGAGTTCAATTCTTTCTGAAAAAAATTCTGTTGATTGATTTTTTTTTTTTTTGTGTTATGTGGTTTAAAGGGTTATGTGCATTTTTTTTATGATAGGTAAAGAGGTGATTTTTGTGGGGGCTTTGGGCATGCTTAGGAATGCTGTGGATTGACTGAATTTTGGGGATTTTTTCCGTTGTTTTGTAACCCGGTAATCTCGGGTGGCTTTGAAGGAGATGGGGAGTTCTGGTGAGTCTGTTGTCAAAGCCATTGATGCGTCGGTTGGAGGGCTGGTGTGGGTCCGGAGGCGAAATGGGTCGTGGTGGCCTGGTCGGATTTTGGGCTCAGATGAGTTACCTCAGAGTTGCTCTGTTTCACCAAGATTAGGGACTCCCGTTAAGCTACTTGGAAGAGAGGATGCAAGTGTGTAAGTTTCTGTTTTCTTTCATTGTTGTGGGTTTCCTTCTGTTTGTACTATCATCTCTGAACTACTTTGCCTTTTTGTATTTTATTTTATTTTTTATTTTTTAAACGGCAGCCCTTTAAGCATGAGAATTTAAGTAATTTGTTTGGCACTTTCTTTGGTGGTTTCTGGAGGCGTGAACATATTTATAAATTAGTTCTCCTTCTAATGGTTTTCTTTCAAGGGTTAAACGATGGTCCTTTTTCCTCTAGTTTTTGGTTTAATCCAAATTATAGTTCCCACTCCTACACTTGTCAAATATGGATGAAAAAGAGATTAGATTCTTCTGTGCAGTTAGTCGATGTTTTGTATGCTTAGAATTTGGATAGGATTTGATAAATTAACTTGGAAGCAGCAACTAGACAAAATGAAAGTAAAATTTGTTTTGTAGAGTCAAGTGAAGGAAACGAGTTCATTGAGTGTATGGTTCAATTTTTTGTGGCTGCTAAGATTCCCGTACTCACGAGTCATTATAGTTTTAGGCTTATAGTGTCAGTTTGGAAGATAAATTTAGACAGTGTGTGTCAATTCACTTTCCACCTATAGCAGAACTAAGCAAATGGCGCTCATTGCTGTGTTGTGAAACACTAAACTGTGGCAGCTTACTTCTGACAATTAAAATATGAAAAACCTGCAGAATTAACTTGTAGTGTTAAAGTATTAACTCTTCATCTATTCTTATGGAGGGGGGCGTTTAGACTTTTGTAATACTGGAGTTCTTATCCTCAAATCTTGAGTTCCATATATATATATATATATATATACACATTTTAGGATTATATGATTTGTCTTGAAGAATGGGTCAGCAATGCAATCTATTCCCTCTGCTTCTATTACTTATGGTTTTAGTATCTCAATTAAGCTTTTTTATGGTACTTTCTTTGTCGTGAAATGTTCTATACTGCTTGTGCCATTTATGCAGTATGTACAGCAGTTTCTGGCTTAGAAAAGTTTAGTATAGGCAGTGAGATCACATTTTTAGGTGTTTATTGGCATTTGTCGAGTAACAATGCTGTTTTTTACTTTTTCTAGTGTTGTAAGCATTGTGTCATATATGTGACTTGCAGGATTTTGTTTTGGCAACATGGGAAATCTGCCTTCTATTGATAAAGTTAATTTATCAAGCTAGCTAAGGTTACTATGTTCCTAACTGTGGTTCTTGCCCAGTGGCATCAAGGACAGAAGTCATTTGGAGCCCCTTTTTAATCTATTCCATTGCGAATCCAGTTTTACATGTTCTTGGCAAATTAATGCCAGTTCAAGTGGCTCAAAGTTCTTGTAGGGTACTAAAAGCATCTTATTACTTTTTCTGTAATTGCACCAGCTTCTCCCAGTTATGGAGACATTACTTTCTTACTAATCTTTTGGCCTGCAAAACAAATAAACAGAGAGATCAGTTTCCTTGCTATCATTTAACCTGCTGCTTCAACAATTCGGACTAGTGGTGTTCCGTTTTCACAATCCTATGTCTTTTACTTTGTCTAACCCAGTATTTGTCAACGGACTTGTATTTTCCTTGCTCTTCCCATTTTAAAGAGTACCAACTATTGAAGTGAACATTTTCTTTTTCCTTTTAGCTTGAATCTTGATGAAGTGTCTAATAGTTGCTGCTGTTTCAGGGACTGGTACAATCTTGAAAAATCTAAGCGGGTGAAAGCCTTCCGTTGTGGGGAATATGATGAATGTATTGAGAAAGCTAAGGCTTCTGCTGCTAACTCCTCAAAAAAGGCTGTCAAATATGCTCGAAGAGAGGATGCGATTATTCATGCTCTAGAGATTGAAAGTGCTCGTCTCGGGAAAGACCATCCAGATTTTTTCTCTAGAATAGATAAAGAAGGTGGAGAGCATCATACCATGGAAGAATCACATACTTCTTCTAATCCTCTTGAAGATGGTAAAGAGTTAGATGAGGAACTGAATAGTTCCGAAAATAATTCCAATTCTGCTCAAGAATTGTCTCAATCTGGTGTATCATTTGAGGC
>JAJOOR010042208.1:0-12848 GCA_036250505.1 Solanum acaule
CTTGTTTTTCCCTTCTCTTCTTTGCTTGTGTTGTCTCTATTTCCCATTTCTGTCCTAGCTTTGTTCCTCACTCCATGTACCTGAAAATCAAGGGTTTTGCATAGGGTATTTGCACAAAATAAGTATTTGAGGACACTAAATCATTGTAAATATAGCCCTAAAGGAGTCCAAACTTCGGACTCATCAGTCCTCTCTAGCCCGAAGCACATAAAAATGATTTTTCTTTGGAGCATTAAGATCCGGCCATGAAGAGAAGCTTGTTTGGCCTCTCTTCCTTTGGCCGTAAGAGTAGGGCAATCTTTCACTTGATGATCAATCTTTCCACAACCATAGCACCCATCACTACCGGATAGGCACTTCCCGTAATGCCTCTTTCCACAATTGTGGCAAGTAGGTATAGAAGATGGATGTCCATTACCTTTCCCTTGGTTAACCCTAGGAGTGCTTGAAGAATATTGATGAAAGGCTCTCTTTTTGAACCTTGGTTGACCTTGCTCATCGGACCTAGTTCTCTTCATCTCCTTATTCTTTTTCTTTATTTTGAACTCCTCAATTTGTTGAGGAAACACCATAAGCCTAGAGATATTCATGTCATCATGGAGCATTGTCATACGGCACTCTTCCTCAACTAAGTCGGACACACCCGTCACACATCTACTCATCTCATCCCTTGGGTTAGACACCAAAGATGGAGCATACTTAGACAGTAGGGTAAATTTCAAGGAGTACTGTTGAACACTCATGCTACCTTGCCTAAGGTTGATAAATTCTTCCACCTTAACCTCCCTCTTCTCACAGGGAAAGAACCTATCAAGGAATACTTTCTCAAACACCTCCCAATTTATAGGACCCGCTCCTACCGACCAATTGATTTTCTATTGAGTAAACCAAACTTGGGCAACATCCTTCAATTGGTAAGAGGCTAGTTCTACTTTTTCTATAGAAGTCACCCCTATAGCATTAACTACCTTATTTTAACACCCCGTAATTTAGTGAGTTGAACTAGTGAGTTCTAGAGCCTTTGGTAAGAGTTTTGGAGTATCGTATGAGGGTTAAAACTTATAAAAATGGTTCCCGTACTTAGAACAAGGGTTTTAGGGGTTAAACGTTTTGGTACGACCCCCCAAGGGACACCCAAGGGGTCCTTGAGGGGGACCCCAAAAACAGTCCCCAAAATTGTCAAATTTGTGACCTAAGGATGGCCATCTACGACCAGTAGATCAAACCATGCCCCGTAGGTCATGGGAGTAGGTCAAGGCCTGGATTGGCCTGCAACTTCTAAGTTGCAGACCCGAACCACGAGACCAAATGATAGACAGTAGACCCATCCTTGGTCCGTGGATGGGTGGCCGTAGGTCAACACAATTTTGTGACTTTTAGTTTTAAGTTGGGGGTTTGGGAATTGATTAGCTAATTAATTAGGGGTTGAAGTAGGTCGGTTAGTTAGTTAGTTAGCCACCTATATAAATATAATACACCCCTAAACTAATCACTTTAACTCATTCATCTAAAGACCCCAAATCACCCTCCAAATATTCTCTCTAGAAGCTAAGAAGAAGAAGAAGAAGAAGAAGACGGAGAAGAGGGGCAACAACTAGGTCGAATTCACCATTGATTCAAGCTTTGTTTGGGGCTTTGACTAAAGGTATCTGAATCTTAATCATCTATGGGTTCTTCCACCCATAGAGCCCCTATAGTTTCCCCACTTGTGAAATCAAAAACCCAATTCTAGCAAGGGTTGTGCTTGCATTGTGGGTAGGGTTTGGATGTGATTCCAATCTAGTAGATAACATCCAATTATGATTGATCTAGCTTTGTTTAATGATATTATGATGAATTCATGTGATTTATATGGTAAACCCTAGCCTAAATTGATGAATGTGTTATTTGCGGGTTTATGCCATTAGAGGCAAGGTTGAAGGTTCATAGGTGATCTTCCTAATTCAATGTTATGTGTAGCCCCTATAATCCATGGACGACCAGTGGAGTTCATAGAAGAGTATTGATTTCTCCAAGTGTATCTCATGAGATAGAAGCCTCACCTAGTAGAGTTTGGGTTTCAAGTAGCAATCTCTGTATCCCATAACTACATGCCCCATAGAAAAGTTAGCTAGTGGATCCAACTAAGCTAACAAACTGGTCCTACCTTAGGCAAGTGGACCAACCCTTGATGGTGTGGGTAACACCATTGGAGATTATGTGATAACTCATATGTTCTCATGTCGGTTAAGGCTATATCCCAATTAAACAAGATTGGTAATGAACTAAGTTGTGCTCAATGTAGCATCTCCTAGAGTTCAAACCTTATGGGCTAATATTATGCATAAGGTAGCATCTCCTAGGGCCCAATGTAAGTATGGTCTAAGATTATGCTTGAAGGAGCATCTCCTAGAGATCAAACTAATGAACTAAGAGTATGCTTTAAATAGTATCTCCTAGGGTTCAACCTTAATGAACTAAGATGTACTTAATATGGTATATCTTAGGGGGTCCAAGTAATGACGAACTAAGACAAGTTAGTGAAGGACATCATAATGCTTAAGAGTATAAATGGACTTAGATATGCTTGAGTAGTGCCTCCTAGAGTCCATAATGATAATGAACCTAGACATGCTAAAAGAATTATCTCATAGGGTCCAACTTTATAATGAACTAAGATTATGCTTTAAGTAGCATCTCCAAGAGTTCAAGTCTAATGAACTTAGATTATGCTTTAAGTAGCTTTTCCTAGAGAACCAATATGATGAACTAAGATGTACCTAGTATAGTATCTCTTAGGGTTCAAACAAGAAGGGACTAAGATAGATCTAGTGAAGTGTCTCTTAGTGTCCCATACTTTAAAAAGAGGGCTAGTCCCTAAGTAAGGAACATGAGTATGATGACCTAAAGAAGTACTTAGTATGAGTAGTAGTATGGGATGCTACTCATGCCTTGCACAAGTATGACTTAAGGTTACCTTATGAGTGTTGTCTTACATGAGTTATGCTTGATGGATTGTTGCTATAGATGCCTTCCAAGATATGATTGACTAAAGGTGATAGTTCCCTTATCTACATGAAGTAGGCTACTAGTGATACCAAAGGAGGGTGAATATGACTAGGATGACCTCAACGCTATGCTTAGTGTGAAGGGTATTATGGGATGCCTTTCGTGCATTGCTCAAGTGTGTCTTGAGGATACTTAGAAGTATGATACTCTTGTGGTAGAAAAGCTTAGAGACTTGACCATGTATATAGACTATGATTAAGATGACTAAAAAGAGATACTTGGCTTGGGTTGTATTATGGTATGCTATTCATGCTTTGCACTTGTATGCTTTTGAGGTTACTTGAGAATGGTTCTATCATGGTATTGATGACTAAGAGTTTATTATGCTTATATGATTATGTCTTATCTCCTGTGCTCATTAACTATGTCTTATGTTGACTAACCATTTTTAGATGCTCTTATGATGTTGTGCTAGCTTTCATACTTTGTACATTTTGTACATATTGCCTACATTCTAATCAAATGTAGGGTCTTGGAGATTGAGTTCTTTTGGAGGCTAGGTTTCTAAGGTGCAAGAAGAGTTGAAGATTTTGGTGAGTCCTCATAGCTTCGAGGACAAAACCCACCTTACCTTTAAGTCTTTTATTTTCTTGTTAAGACTATTATATGGGTTGTGTCCCAAGAGTTTATTCTAAAAACTTTTATTAGTTGGTTTGAGACAAAGTGTAGAAAGTCTTCCGCTTGCTTTATGAAAAATGTCTTCGATTGTAGAAAGTTTTAAATTTTCCCTTATTTTCTATTATCTTATATTCAAGATATGCTAAGGGCATGTATGCGACCCCTTTGGGGTCAACTACGCCATGTTACATGTAGAGGGTACCCCTGGGTCGTGACACTTATACACCTCATCCACAAACTTTTGGGGATCCTCTCCCACCTTGGAACCAAGAAATACCATAGGATTTATCCTCACAAAGTCTCTCAACCTAGAAGCCATAGTGCTCACAATAGGGTTCACATGAGTCTCAACACCCCTAGTAGCTTGGGCCGTAATGGCTTGGGCTTGAGTAGTTACGTCTTGAGCCATAATCAAAAGAGCCGACCTAACTTCTTCATTAGACGTGGTCGGAGGATCAACCAGAACTTGATTGCCTTGTGGAACTTTGTCACCTTGAGGACCTTGGGGAGGAACTCCCTCATTCACAATCTCCTCTTCCATCCTTCTTGTGTTCTCCCTTCTGGTATTCATATCCTATATATTACTGAACCAAAGTCGGTAGACTTTAGATAGTCTACATCCTTCCTCAGATCTGCTCCTTCGACTTTTAAAACCAAAACCTCAGAAGACTTCCCTTGTTTGCTTTCACAATCTGTGACTCGCATCGCCAAAGCATCAACAGAAGTCTGAAGCGGGGTAAGTGCAACAAGTATGGTGCTCTCGATCATCCCTGGAATGGACCTCTTGAGTCGGGCTGCTCGTGTATCAGCTGATTAGGCTAAACGCCCCATCTTCAGGATCATGGCCTGAGTAATCCTAGTAGACTGGGAGGATGATGAAACACCTGAGACCTGTGAAGAAGAGGAAGGGGTGGATGTACCTGAAGGCTCAAAAGCCGAAGTACGCGATGATGCCTCTACTGGTAATGAGTCAACATTGACCTCTGGAGAAGTGTCTGCAAGAGATGTTCTCCTCCTGTCAACCTCCTCTCGTGTGAACTCGGCCTCCATACGCTGGATATCGGTGGCGGAAGATGGGGTGACCTCAACATCCCTCGTAGTGTCACGAGGTACTCCAACTCATTGGCATAGCTCAGTGACCAGAATGGAAAAGGCAGAGACGTCAACTTCTGTTTGGCTCGCATGGCCATCTCTTGTGAAATCAGCAGCCCCAGGTCAATGTGCCTCCTGGCTATGATAGAACCAAGGCAAGCTACCTTAGGATGACGCAATATGGACTCGTTCTGGGATGGCATAATAGTGTTGCTGATGAAGCCAAACCAAAACCTGGCAGCAATGTTCAAGTCCCTCTTTTCAATAGGAGCCCCTGCATCCATCCACCTCGGGGTGGTGTTAGAAATCATCGGAGCTAACTGACCCTTCAAATCATCTAGGGATTGAACAATAGGTAACCCCTCATAAGGAAGTACCGAGTGTTGTGGTCTACCCAACACACTGTTAATATGTTGGCTGTGGCACTCAACCGTCTTGCCTCTGACCATGACCGACTTCACCGGTCTAAATTCACTTGCCATCTTCTTGTTCTTCGGCACCAACTCACCATAGGCTGTGTAAAATTCCCTTACCCATGAAGGAATGTAAGGGCCTCAGGGTCTTGTGAATTGCTCAAACTCTTGGTAGCGGAGGGTGTCCATAACATCGGGATATTTACCTTCTATGCCCTCCATAGATATTAGCTTTTCTTCTATGATAGTTCGTACCCCTTGACCTTTTAACCTGTTCAGCAGTCTAGCTGGAGGAACGATAGGGAGTGCATGAGTCATTGGGGGTGCCTGAGCTGGCACTACATCTGATTCAGGAGGAGCTGCAGCTGATGAAACTCTAGTGGGTGTGGATTGAGGTCTATCTCGGAGCCTATTCTGTCGGTGCATCAAGGGTTGATCATCTTCAATTACAGACCACTCAACTTGGGTCTCAATAGCTACTCTTTTCTCTGCTATATGTTTCTTCCTTTTGCCTTTGTCTCCCAGTGTGAGTTCTTTTCTTCCTCTCTTTGGAGGATTTGAACCCCTTCGCTTATATTAATGCCCTTTGCTGCTTTCTTGGGTGGCATGTTTTGATTTGTACGTACCATATTTGCAAAAGATTGGGAAGAGTTAGGGGAAGATCAAATAGAAGCACAGGCAATCTACTACAGGAAGATTCGCCAAGTGGATCGGCGAGTCGCCGAACCTCTTTAGCGACCTAAATCGGGCTAGCCGAAAGGTTTGGCTTCAAATTATAGCAAGTCGGTGATGGGAAGGTCCTTTCAGCGAATCGCCGACTATTTTCGGCGAGCATGGGTTTGTCTGCCGAAAGTTATAGTGCATTAGGGGGTCAAAATAGCATACAAAGGGCGATCAAGAGTCCTTTCGGTGAATCGCTGAGTGCTTTCGGCGACCCATGGCTTCTCGCTGAAAGTTATAGACTCAAACATCCAATTTGACACGATATTAAGGGAGAGATGGAGACATAAGGTGAACCGCCGAACGATTCGGTGAGCTCGACCCAGCTCGCCATATGGCCCAACGTGCCCATTTTCAATCAACCTTCTCGAATTCAATCCTGCAAACCCCGAAAACAAAATCAAAGCATGCACTAACGAAATTCAAACAGGGCCCGCACTAGCCATTGCCCCGGGATATTCAGATTTCTCCCGGATTTGCCTAATTTGGCCATTTGACGATATTTGCTCTTAAGAGTAGTTTTCACCCGCTTTATTTTTGAGCAAATTTTCGACATTTAACGGAAACGTGGGCTACTCAGACTTCACCTAGTCAATATAATGACACATAATCACAACCCAATTAAATAAAAAACACAAAAATTATGGGCATTTGACAATAAAATAATACGAGAAAGATTTTCAAATTAAAATAGGCATTTAACCATTCTATTCCTATCACAGAGGCCCATCACACATCAATACGATACGATCATAGCAAATGAGTGTAAAATTTTCAAATGTAAGCTCGGGATTTGAAAACCAACCTTTTGTGCTGATTAAAACGGGATTGAAATGCTAGACGGCAAAGAAATCGTAGTTCTGAGCACCAATCAATAACTAAAATACTAATTGAAAGCAAGGAGATTGAGAGTACTACCTTGGTGTGAGTTTTGAAGTTTAAAAAGCGAGGAAAAGTGAAGAAGTTCAAATTTTAAGACTTTTGGCCATTATAAACCGTCCAGTTCGTGTCCATTCGGCGATGTTAGTATTGCTTGCCGATCTAATCGTCTCGTATCTAACCAAGTTTTACAGGGCTTCCAGTTTACATGGAGGTCCAAAGGCGGACACTAGCGGGGTCGCCAACAAGTTTCGCGATTTGCCAATTGGATCCTTATTTCGCCAACCTGCACTTTTCAACACATTTTCCGTTTTAACCTACAAAATCAACACACCATTATTTATAAAAGCAAACTAAAGCATTTAAAACCTTGTGGCTCGATGCGAGTCTTTACTCACTCTCAATTATTGGGTCAGCCCTAGTGTCCCTAGGTAACCCTAATAGATCATTTGGGTGGAAATGAGGTACTGCAAAACTCATGAGTGTTCTGATCAGCTGGATCGATCTAGAGTGAGATCCAATCATCTGATTCAACACTTCAATATTCTCCTTCATATCTTCTAACACTCGATCTTGGTCGGTGATCTTTTGGAGAATGATTTGTAGTGTGTCCTCAACACGATTTCTCTCTCTATCTCTAGACTTTTGTCGCTCATGAGGGGGTATGTAACTTCCTTGACTCTTGCACTGGTTTTCCACCTTTGAGATTTTGGTGGCCAAGTCGTTCAACTGAGTTACCAGTGTAGCTAACTTAAAGTCACCCTCGACTTCTTGGTTCGCTTCAGCTAACTTGCCACCACTTCCCTCAGCCATGCTCAGGGTTTCTGCATACAACAACTTAGAGAAAAACAAAACAAAAAATAAAATTAGTAAAACTACAACTATTAAGAACAAAAATTCTATTTAACTAAGAATTCCCAAATAACACTGCTCCCCGACAGCGACGCCATTTTGATGTTTGCGTAATCAAGACACAACTTCCGATGAAAGTGTCTACGATCGTATAATAGTTTAGTAACCCAACCAATGGTTGGGATCGTTCCCAAGGGAGTGGTTTTGAGAATTAATAGAAAAATAAAATTTAGTTCTAATTAGTCGTAGCTAAAGACGTTAACGATTAAAAACATTGTAAATTAAAGGGGGACACAAGAGTGTCAATTAACAATGGTGGGTTTTCTCACAAGTAATTAAAAACAACAAAATAAACAAGGATTTCTAAGTAATGAGAGGGGATCCTTGGGATGTGACGGGAATACGGGTTAAGCTAGATTATTGGGTACATGCTATCGATAGAAGATTCATAGAATAATTGTGACTAGGCTAAACTTTAAGGGGGATAAGCTCTCTCTCGAGCAACTAACCCCGTTTCAAATGCGTTCCTCTCGGACACCCACTTGCCGCATGAAGAACAACCTACACCTTAACCCACTCACTCTCTCGAGCTGAGTGTGTGGGAATGAGACTAGGATTCACTCTCTTGAGCTGAACCTCATGTCGACCCACTCCCACCGACCATCAATTTAGTAGTTTTAGTTTTATGACCTCTCTCTCTCGAAAGCCAAAAACACATAAATAAACTTGTATTTGCAACTACAAATTCATTAAATTCATTCACAACTACTAAGCGAAATCACAATTAAACTACGATTTAACTATCAGCAAGCAAGACCCCAATTCGCTAAATCACACTTCAAGAATTGAGTCCACAATTTGGACTCATTAAGGGCTTTATTTTGATAGATTTAGTGTCCTCAAATGCATATTTTGTCTCAATAATTAATGTAAATCCTTAAGTTTCAAGTATTTGAGTTAAGAGACAAAGCATGGATGCTATCAAGCAAAAAAGGAACAAGGCGGCTAAAAGAATGAAGAAATGAAGGCCTGAGGATCGCCTAATGTATTAGGCGAGTCGCCGAATGGCCTTACCTCGCCAAAAGTTCTAGTGTGCTGAGCCCTGAAGGAAATTATCAAGTTGGCAATAAAAGGGAGCACTCTCCGAGCTGCCGAACAGTTCCGCGAAGCAACACCATATTGCCTAATGGATTCAAAACACGAAGATGTTGAAGGCTAAAGCTGAAAGGCGATGAACCAGACCAAAGGGCGGATCACCGAGTACATCGGCGATCTCGACTAACTGCACCGAGTGGTCCGGCGCAACACAATTTTTTGAAATCCATTAATACCCATTTAAATCTGTAGCTTAGTATCAAGTTTTATAATTCAGAAACCAATTTTTAGAATATTTCAGTTGTAGTTCTTAGAGTTTTTGGGAGACATTGTTCTTGAGCCAGAAGGTTTTGAAGGTTTTCAACTCCAAGAAATTAGAGGTGGGTCTTGAAGAATCTTCATCCTTAACGTGTTTAAAGACATTATTTATCGTACCCATTTCATGGAAACACTTTTTAGTATCGATTTCTATCTCTTTTTCATGTCTAGCTAAAACCCCAATTCTTGGGGTATGATTATCTGAATATGGGTTAAATTTACTGTTGGGTATTGCTCATTTATAATCTATTTGTTGTTTAAATGTGATTTTGTTTAGTAGTTGTGTTTGAACTTAATGAAATTATAGTTGCAAATATGATTTCATCTTCGTGTTTTTGGCTTGCTCGAGAGAGAGGTTTTAAAACAAAGACTACTAAATCGATAGCCTGTGGTTATTGGGTCGTCGTGGGTTCAGCTCGAGAGAGTGAATCCTAGGCCTTCTCCCAGACATTCAGCTCGAGAGAGTGAATAGTCTAAGGCGAAGGCTGTGCTTAATTTCTGCAACTCGGTGTTGGAGAGAAACCGAGTTGATTAGGGGTAAGTTGTTCGAGAGAAAATTTACCCCCACTAAAGTCTAGCTTAGTTACAAATGTTCAGCGATTTACTATCAATAGCATCTACCCGATTGTTCATTTTATCCCATATTCCTATCACATCTCAAGAATCCCGTCTCCCTATTTTTGCATCTTTATACTTTTGCTGGTTTTCTTTATTAGTTGAATACAAACCCCCCATTGATAATTGACATTCGTGTCACCTTTAGATTTAGTATGTTTTTATTCATTAATATTTATAGCTATGATTGATTAGAACATAATTTTACTGTTCTATTTGATTCTCGACTACTAACCGCTCCCTTGGGACTCGACCCCAACCCATTCGGTTGGGTTATAATACTACACGTGATCGTTGACACTTGAATTAGAAGTTGTGTCTTTGATTACGTCAAACATCAAAATGGCGCCGCTGCCGGGTAGTGGTGTTAGTTGAGAATTTGTAGTTAAGTAGTATTTTTGTTTTTGTTAATTATAGTGATCCTTACTTAATTTTTAGTTTCGTTTTGCTTGTTTGTGTGTTGAAACAACTTTAACCAAATTGATCACCTCCTGTTGAGGTTATTGAACTTTAGGGATAACCTCCTAACACTCTAGCAATTGGAAAGTGAGACCATCCATGTGTAACAACCCTAAAAACGAACTAGTGAAACTAGAGCTTGACGTGTGTTCGTTTGTGTTCATCTTGAGTCTTGATGGTGTTTCATGTTGTACCGAGCTTAGGTTGGGGTGTCTAGGGGTTAAATGTCAAGGTATGATTCCCCAAAGACCAACCAAGGGCCCTTGGGGAGGGTCCTAAAGTTTAACCCCCTAGGCTGCCAAGTTCACACAAGTTGGCCGAAACTTGTGAACCACAGATGCAATCCACAGCCAGTAGATTGATCTACGGCTCGTGGTATTTCTCCATAGGTCAAGACCCCTAAGGAGCAGCCTCTAAACTAAACGACGGACCAACAACACACCCCGTCAACCCATCCACGGTCAGTGGATGGTGGGTTGTCGATTGGGCCTGTGCTTGCTGTCTAGTCGCGACCAAGTGAGTGGTGAATTGGTAAATTCACCCCAAGTCTTTCAAATTGCATGGACGGTTATTTTAAGTGTTTTTAGGTATTTTAAGAGTATTAAAACACCCATTTAGATTTCATCTCTCAAATAAAACCCTTCCCTCCTAAAAAGTTCTCTCTAGAAACTCCATTGGAGATCAAGGTCAAGTTCAAGCTAGGGTTGGGGATTTGAAGGTTATTCTTCAATTTCAAGGGATTCTTCAAGTATAAGGTATGGTGTTCCTTAATCTAGGGTTAGTTTCCACCCTAGAGTCAATTTCAAAGATGTTTTCAAGGTTTTCAAGTTTCAGCAAAAACCTAGATTTCACTCAATCTCATGGGTTCTTGCATCAAACATTTTCAATTGATAAATTATGATTAGATTGATTTTTAATTGATGATTTTAAGATGAAAAAACTGTATGAACCCGTGATTTCTCTAAATTCCTAAATTTGGCTTATGAAGTGGGTTTGATGTATATGAATGAATGATTGATGGGATTGTGGTTAGATTGAGTTATATTATTGAATTCTATTATTATCTATGCCTATCTATGGTGAATTTTTGCAGAATTGAGTAATGGTGATTATGGCTTTGGAGAAGGGTAAGTTGTGACCTAAATCTGATGTAGTAGAATTACTCTTGAATTGTTGATCCACTTGAAAGGTGGAGGTGTTTATATTACATTGTATATTGATCCACTTGAAAGGTGGAGGTGTTTACTTACATGTACATTTTGATCATGGCCTTGAATGCATTATATGAGAAATTGAAGTATTGCCATGATGACGTGCAAATGATTGTGATTTGAAGGTTATACTTGTGGTTTCAAAGGTAGAATGATGATCTTATATGGAATGTGAATGTGTTGTGATTGAAAGTGTATTCTCACTAAACACTTATGAATGTTTATAGTAGAATGTGAAAGGTTTCTTTATTGTAATGTCTTATCTTGACTTGGTAGACTTAGGTGCCCTCTTCTTGAGTAATGAAAGCTATTTTGAATGTGATCTCTTGACTTGGTAGGCTTAGGCATCCTTCTCTTGAGTAATGAATGTATCTTGAATTGATGTCTTAATGTCTAGAATTGGTAGACCTTATTGGTAGCCTCTTCATAAATACATGAATCAATGAATGTCTTGATTGGTAGACTTAATGTTGGTAGACTTTCTATTTATGACTAATGAGGTATTTTAGACTATGACTTGAATCGGTAGAGTTAAAGTTTGTGGCCCTTCATAGTGAGTCTAGAATGCTATGTGAATGTGAAACCTTGAAGCGCTAGACTTAATGGTGGTGGCCTCCTTCTTGTGTGAAATGATGAACCTAGAGATGGTAGACCTAATGGTGGTGGCTCTCTCTAGGAATATCAATGAGCTATCCTTAATGTACCTTGAATGGTAGACCTATTGGTGGTGGCCCTTCTTGGTAAAAGTACTTAAGGTTGGTAGGCCTAATGTTGGTGGCCCTTCTTGGTAAAAGTACTTAAGGTTGGTAGGCCTATTGTTGGTGGCCCTCTGTAGTACACTAATGTGAATGAAACTACTCTATGGGAACTAAGGCAAAGCACCTAGTGGATATGGTTAAGATGATGGCTCTTCCCAATTGTTATGCTAGATTCCAATGAACGTCTTTGGATATTCCATAAACTGTGTGCCTACATAGGATGTGTATTAGTTCTACCCTTGGCAAGTTGAACACCTTCCATGGTGTGGGGTTTTTGACACCGGATTTCATGATTATCTCTCATGATCTATGTCGGTTGTTGACACTCGATTTTGACCGACCTTTAACCCTTTTTGGGAATGCTATCCGATTAAATACGCATTTTAAAAACATATTTTGAATTCTAAAATTTTAGTCAATTTTGTCTAAAAATTGTAATTTTAGTATGCATACTTTAAAAAAATTATTGTAAATACTATTATAATATTTTTAAATTATTAGTAAAACTCGAAATAATTCAAATGTTTTAAAAATTTGTGTAATTTTAACTATAATATTTTATGGTATTGTAATTGGATAGTATTTCTTTAAATTTCCTCAAAATCATTTAACATTTAGCCTATTCTATTCTAATTCATTTCAATTCTAGCCGCTTCAATTAAAATTCTCATTTCAATTTTAGCCTTTGCTGATTTCAATTTTGGCCCATTCTTATTTCAATTTCAGATTCCAAGTGATTTAATCCCGTCCGTCCATCTCTAAATTAAATC
>JAJOOR010042209.1:0-12250 GCA_036250505.1 Solanum acaule
TTGTTTAGATTTTAAGAGCCAAAATGGCAACCACTAATTATCGTTCTATATATAACCAAATAGATATATAATATTATTATATATTTATATATAGGTGCAACAATTAATGAAAGGATAGCAAAGCAATTAATGCAGGCAGAATTTGAAAGCATCAGTTGAATTTTCCTTACGTGAAGCAGTTTGCCCTCTGTTGATCCGTGTTCACGCCGCACGCAGGTTAGTTTTCTGCTCCTCCTCTTTTTCTTTCTTTTTCTAAATTAACTATGTATTAACAATAATAATTTCCTACTAACCTATTTTAATATTTCAGGCTTGGCCCATTATTTTTAACAATAAACAAATCACCCGCAAATTAATTAACTATAGTTAAATGACTATTCAAAATTATCAAAAATGACCTTTCGGGTCTGGGTCATTACAGGGGCCTAAGGTAAATGCCTTATTTTCCAAAGCTTAGAGCCAGCACTGAGTAAGCCCAAAGAAAAAACTCAGATTCCAAAATCTAATTTTGGAAAACGAAGAGGTACTTACACCTATAGTGATAATATTTAACTTGTATGGAGATATAATTTAGTCTCATCAACAAACACATTAACATTTACAACACTTTACAAGTCTAAAAATGATGCAAAATTGAAAAATATTATCTATAAAGCAGGCAATACAATTAGTGGAATATGTGTTGGTCCTTCAAAAGTCTCACTTCTAATACAAAGTATATTAACTAAAAGTTAAATGAATTGGTAAATCACTGAAATAATTTCTAACAAAAATGAAGAGATTAGTTCATGAAATTTACTGTCTCTACAGGTCAAACCTATCAAACCAAAATTCAACTGAAATTTATCAAATTTTTATACTAAGAAGAATCATTGCCGCGGTTATCATCTGAAACCATGAATTACCAACATCATTCTTAACATAGCCGCAAATGTTATGACAATACTAATATAAACCTTAGCTACAAACTTATAACTTAAAATTCAATGCTTTAGCAAAACCACAATAGAACTGAGAAATATAGAATATAAAGAAAGAAAAAAAGAACACCTCTTGAAATTATGCGACACTTGCAGAAATAACAAAGAAAGAGGAATCAGCTTATAAAGTTAAATTAAATCCGTATAGAGATAAATCACAGGAATAATGACTAATTTTCTTGAAATTCTTTTAAATAGGAAGAGACAATGTTTTTACAATGAATTTAGGCATTAGAACATTTGGGGGAAAAGTTTCATGTGTTCCCAATTCTTGGTAACCTTCATCAACTTCGTCATCATTTCGAAGACCTAGCTTATCACTTTCTTCCACTAAAACATTAAAAAGCTTCTAGGACGAAACATTTTCGAAGAATTGTGGAAACTATCGGAGGATATAAAAAGACATTATGTAACAATGATTAAGAATTGAATACCTGAGAAGCAGAGAAATTGGAACTTCAATCCAACATGACTGCTGTTGTGCAGCATCAAGGGGAATCTAACACAACTGCTCTAGACTGCTGTTGTGCGGAATCTAACACACGTGAGTGGGGACAATCTTTCCTCATATGCCAGGTTATCTACAGTTGTAACAAGTACGATCAAAAGATGGTCTGCCACCCATGAAGGCGCGACTCCCTGGCTATCCTAAAAATTATGATATGGAATTTCCGAGTAACTACTTGTAGAGGCAGGCATATCGGACTGATTTGGCTTGGCTGTAAGTGTTGGCCTTCCAGACCCCTTGGAATAAGAACCTTGAAAGTTACCCGAGTTCTTAGCCCTTTTTGCCCACGCCTTAGCTTGACCGCCATGCCTCACCCCCTCCACTTTCTTAACATAGTCTATCACCTCATTAAAGCTCCTCCCTGTAGAGGTCATATGAACAGATAATACTTGCAACTCAGAATTCAAACCTCTAATAAATAGCCGGATCCTCTCATCCTCAATGGTAACCAACTGCGTAGCATATCCAGATAAAGCATGGAACTTGGCCTCATAAGCAGCCATAGACATACGACCTTTCTCTAAAGCCATAAACTCATCTTTCTTACGATCCCTTAATGTTCTAGGCATGTACTTCTCTAGAAACAGAGCATGAAATTGGGTCCAAGTAAGTGGAGGTAAAGTAGAAGATTTGCACTCCATATAAGCTCTCCACCATTGTTTAGTCTCCCCTTGAAGTTGGAAAGACACAAACTCAACCCCATGTTCGTGAACAATACCCAATTTATGCAGCCTCTCATAACAGTCTAAGATAAACTCATAAGCATCTTTACTTTCAGAACCAAGAAATATCGGAGGCTTAAGCTTCAAGAACTTAGTCAACATGTCATGCTCATTACCGGTCATAACGGAACCATACAAAGGACGGAAGAAAGCTTCAGTACCTATATTTCCACCCGACTATTAGTAGGAGCTTGAGTTGCTTGAGCATATGGAAGAACTCCAGGACCTGCCAATTCTTTCAAGAACGCCATAATCTGTTGAGCTAACACCGTATCGATGGGAGGAACAACTGTAGTCTCTGCTGGAACCTCTTCCTCTTATCCATTTTCCTCAATATCATCTTCTATCTCCTCATTATGCACATGAGGGTTCTCATTCATAGGAACATTATCAATCGGTACCTTATTCTCAGTTGGCGCTACTCTCCCACGGCCTCTACCCCTAGCTCTTCCTCTACCCCAGCCTCAATCGCGACCTCTCGCTGCACATTCCTCAGCTGGAGCATTGACAGGAGCAACGGGCCTAACACTGTTATACCTAGTATTAACCATGATAGAAGTGTGAAGGAGGTTAGATACCAATTTGAATCGCCAGATACCAATTGGAATCAAGTCATAGCACGAAAGGACATAAGAGAAAATAGAGAGATTTCCTAAAGTCCTATAGTCTCTCGAAGAAAAGTAAAGGTGTCCTCGTACCATTCTGTGAGACTCTATTAGACTCGTTTTGGTATATCAAGATCAATGAACCTAGGCTCTGATACCAACTTTTTCACGACCCAGACCGTCGTTATTGGCACCCACACCAACACTCCGGTGGGAGAACCACTACTACAACCCAAACCAGGCAAATAATCTAAAAACCAAGGCATTTAAATCAACACTAAGGAAATTAAAATAGAGTTCCCATAAACTCTAACAAAATACTAACAATAATAACTAACAATGCGGAAGAATAACCTAGAACCTGAAAGTCAATATACCAAAACATCTAACAAATAATCCAAGTCTAAATAAGAAGGGATACAACCCCCAACTAATAGAGTAATCAACTAACTAGAACAAATGTCTATGTCCGGAAATGGTGGACATAGACGAAAGAGAATCCCATGGCAGCTCGAAAGAATTGGCTCACCCTTGAATTCAAAGTGACGATCACTGATCACCTAAGCGAGGTCTATCAATAGCCGCTTGAAGATGCCCTATACTCAACAAAAATAAGAGCAAATGCAATATCAGTACACAACCACAGTGTACTGGTAGGATCATGCGGATATCCCACTAGTGCAACTTAAACAAGTCAAGACAACAATATAATCACATTCATATATATCAACATATACACCATTATCAACAATTACGAACAACGATCAGTTACACATTTTATATCACATCATTGGTCCTCTCATGGAACCCAAACTTAAACAGTTAGCTTACCGAAACGTGGCAATCGATCCCATATTTATGTCGGAACGTGGCAACCGATCCAATATTTAGGCCTGAACGTGGCAATCCAATCTAAGTCAGTTATGCCGGAACATGGCAACTGATCCCATTCACACACCACAATCAGAATCACAAGTATATCATCAAGATCATACATTTAAGTCATGATTTCATGGCAATCATCATTCATTATCTTAGTTACAACAAGTGTGATCAACATTGCAACATTCATATATACAAGTATCATAAAAGAAGTAAGAATAAGCATACATCACACAATCATAGAATCACAACCATCACCTGCCTCAAAACAAGCTTGAAACCCTAAGAAACTTGATCCTTCCCTTTACAGATTCGTTCTGCTTGTTCTTGGTCTACAAACAATCAATATACTACGGGAATTAATAAACAATCATTAATTACCCGGATTACTAACAATTCTATGAACCCTAGATCAAACCCATGATCCTAATTATCCAATTTAGGATTGTTACCACTATAGAATCTATAACAAAACCCTCCCCTATCAATATTCACCCATTCTATTACATTCTACGGATTGAAAAATGAATTCGGGGAGTGAAAAGCTTACCTTTAGCCTAAAGAATGGTGAAAAATGAGTAAGAGTCGCATGGGGTTCGCTCCTTAGCTCTTAAAGTTGAAAAGTGCCAAATAAGGTCGTTTAGGGGTTTATTTACGACTTTACCTCACGTCAGTCCCACTACAACGGCCTTCACCCCGTTGTAGTGGCCCTGCCAAAGCGACCAGAACCCCTGCTCCATCGTCTTCCGTGTAACAGTGAGCTATTCATCTTTCATCTATGATTTTGAGTCTCATCGTACCCGCCACAGTGACCATCATCCCTCTGCGGCAGCCACGCTAGAGCGGCAACTATCTCGCCAAAGTTGTCCAAACGGAACCAGAGAGCTAATTAAAAGAATTCCAAAATCCCATTACACAACACACCTCTAACCCAGGACGATCAATAACACCCTTTACGCTAAGATCAATTCTGGCAGTTCTACTCGCCTGAATTCAATTTTGTAAAGTCGCACAAATTCTTTAACAAGTTATGTAACTACTCATGTAATCAAAACCATAAGAGATCCACTCAATTGTTACCAGCTTTCTCTACACCTCAAAGACTACGATTCATCCAAATCTGGACAAGGTTGGGAAAAATCCAAATACTACGAAAAAAATTTCCGGCCCCAAATATTCCCCTACTACTTTTCTATAACGACGAGAACGGGTCGTTACATCTTATGAGGTATATTACAAATTATGTGTTCTATCTTTAAATTGTATATTGCTTGGTTAACTTAATTTAAAAATTGGTGTTCGATAGTATGTTTGAACGAACTAAAACACTTTTTCATTTCTTTTCCCAACAGATTTTCTACAACATACTCTCCTGTTAATTATGAAGATTCTGGGTCAGTAATAATTTTTTTTGGCTTCTGTTGCTGAGTATAAGCGCTAATATGGTCGGAAGTATATGCTTGAACCTGAAAATTTTTATATATTCCTTTTATCTTTTCAGTAGTGCAAAATACTTATTTGTTTAGAGTTTGAATTTCCAAGATATTACTAGTGTTTTCACTATTATTGAATATCCACGACCACTTTCTCAAACTTTATTTTGCATTATAATTTAGCAATTCCTCACTTACATATTTGATATTTACATGATTTTTCTAGTGTGGGGTGATTATTATCATAAGAACAACAAATCTGATGTGTAGTGATGGATCATTGTAAAATGGAGCAAAACAGGGCAATGTGAGACTCAAAACCTTTCTCTATTCTTTGTTGTAGGATATGATATGCTTAACATCCTTCAGACGTCAATCACTGCAATTTTAGGAAAAGAGAAACGTTGTATATTTCATGTATTTTAAAAAACATAGACAAGGAGAGCGAGAGAAGGAGATATGAGCCCGGAACAATGAAATTACTGCATTCTCAGTGTTCCAGAATGATATGCGCTTGAGGATCACGCCTCGGTGAACATCTCTTTTCTATATTTATTCATATTTACTCTAGACTGGACATCACTTCATGTACTTAAATAATGATTGTGTTGGTATTAATCTACAAAGTGTAGTCATCTAGAAAGTGAGTACTAGATATATATGGAAAACATAAAAAAAAACTCATTCGTTTTTCCGGTGCAATGCTTACAGATGGGAAAATCAAGACTAGGGTTTAAGATATAGAGGGCGGTTGTGAATTAGTTATATTTACTAAGAGCCACAAAATAAGTATCTTTTTGTGTTCATTATGGTTGTGTTGGCACATTATAGGACCTAATACAGAGAGCTAATATACCTCTGAAGAAAAGATTGGAAACTACATATAAGATGTAGATTCTCTTAATCGTGTGAAATCTTTAGAGAAAAACCTTACGATCATGGCAGACAATATCACACTCATTTACAAGCTTTATGCAGATCTGAACTTTATTACAGTGGACTTTTGTGTTTGGGGTTCATAGTTGCTCTGGTGAAGATGAAACATCAGCTTTCTATCTTAGGCTTCATTTTTCTTTAAATTAAAATTAATTCACTAACTTCAAAATTTTTGAAATGTATTGTTTCAATGTGTTGATAAAGTTCTTCAAATATATCGATTCTCTATTTTCAAGTTATTCAATATATATTGTGTCATTCATTTTCAGATGCTGAAGGAATATTTAGATTCAACTCGCACTAATATTTACCCTTATATATAAGTGAGCAAGAGAAGGACGAACACTACAATCAATAATTGTAGAAAAATCATAGACATGCCAGACACCAACTTTGCCAACCGGGAAGAGCTTTATCTAGCTTCTTCAAGTAGTGGCTCCACTTAGGACTATCACTTTGGATATGGTATTTGTACTTGAATACTCCTCTGTCTCTCAGGTTACTTCTTCTCCTTCATGTTAGTATTGAAAACATAGATAATACACCAACCCCATTTGTAGATCAATTTCTGAATCTATTAATGTTCATCATCTAACACATTCAAAAATCAACACTTACTTATTGATCAATTGTACATTTGTAGCTTCTGATTTTCTTGCTTACTGTATCATTTTGTAACAAGTAAGTTTTTTTCTTTTTGGAAGACTGTGTTATGGTCATATTTCTATGTCATTTTTGAGTTGTTCGAGTACCTTCTAAATTAATCGATCTATCATCTCCACTATTCTCTCTTTGTTATAAATTTCTCTATGTGCACGCTTGTACCACCATATATATCCTTTTTTAGAATATTTTTTTCCGTGCTTATTACATTAGACATAACAAAAATTGGTATAATTGAAATTCTTTTAAAAAATGATCTGAATTGTAGGCTTCAATTGATTTATTGTTACATTACATGCGTACATTTTGATATTTTCTTGGGAAGAAATTAGGGTGGTCATTCCTTTCTTTTACCATCAACTAATGTGCTATTTATTTTGTGAGCTCTCCAATATTTAACATATTCGGTATTTAACCTCTTAATAATTTTTTAATAAGTGATATTAAGATAGGTTCTTGATTTTCTTTTTGGGTGATCCTTATATACTGATGAAAGTGTCGAGGCGGCTATATCAATCTGGAGACAATTATGCGTTCGTATTTTTTCCAAGTGAATCTTATATCTATTAAAATTGTTATTGATCTTCCTCTAAGAACCAAAGGAGGGCATTCCATTAAAAGAATCCATCTTCCATGCTTAACTTAATCATGATGTTATTGTTTTTTCCTCTGTTTTGTGAAGGCAGGGTATATTGGTATGATGGTTGACTCTTTGAATGACTCATCCAATTATCTCTTTTTGGATTCGACTTTCATTATCTTCACCCTTAATTCCCTTTATCGAGTAAACAGGGGAGAGAGTGAGCAGAGTAGAAGGATCAAGAGAAATGATTATGTCGAGGCTAGACTCAAAGGGCTAAGTAGACTGTAGAAATTAGTTTGTTATGCTACATTGTGTAATTATCATACAGTGTGGTTAAATGGTACAAGAAAATTGATGTACCAAGTTTGAGTTGATCTAGTTAAGAAGTTTAAGAATATTTGAGAGCCTATCTAGTAAAATTTTCATGCAGGCACAAGACACTATTACTTGGTTTGTACCATATGTGCACATAATTTTTGAAGATTTGTATTTGCCCTTCCCTAAAGTTTCACATATATGCTTTCTACACTCACTTTAATCATACCATCATCACTACGTTTATGCAATTTTATCTTTATATTTTTTCATTTGCTATTTTGTCTCTTTTTTCTTATTTCCTTGTTGATATCCTTCGGCAATAAGCGACGATCCAAAGCATACACCACATGGAAAAACTGACACCACATGAAAATATAAAATGTTGGGCCAGTGCTGGAAAGGGTAGTTTTAGAAGTGACAACGTGCCTGAGGAAGCTGTCGTAAAGATTGTATAATTCTTCCATGGACAATCTATTGGTACAAACACTCAAGAATTCAAAATGAAATTTCTTTTGTTGATTACTGATGTGTATCCGTTTGTTGTGGTAATAGATTTCTTCAGTTCTCTGAGAGCACGAATATATGATGATGAAGTGAGAAAATGGGTTTTCGGCACTGGAATTGAAGCCATTGAGGAAAAACTTTGGAACTCTAGTGAGGGACCCCCAACTTTTGACCAGCAAAAACTACCCTTGAGAAGCTCTTTGGGTATGGTAACATGCTTGTTCAAGAGCAAGAGAATGTTATGAGAGTCTAGTTAGTTGGAAACTATCTTAAAAGAGGCAACTCTCGAAAATGCTAATGTGGCTGCCATCAACATTGGAAATTACTAAGAACCTTCACAATTCTCAAAGTCTAAACATGAGGTTGGGACCTTTTCTTCTCAAAAGCTTTAATAATAAAATTGAAATTCACAGAAAAAAATTCTCTAAAAAGTTTTTCATTATTGTGTGGATGCAGGGGCGTGACATGATAATCGTCATGTTGCTTAAAGTCTCTAATGATTCAACTTCAAGGTGTGATGTATTTCATTTCTACAACTTTTTCGAGGCAATTTGTAAGGGTAGTTATAGAAGGTGACAAAACTATTAAATATTGTGTAAATTAATTGTGTTCAGAGTTATGGGAATAGAAACTCCAAATAATATTTTGTTATCAATTTTTGTCATTATATTCTTCTGTAATCAGCTTCTTGAATTGAATTTTAATGGTAGAGGATATGTTTTAAGCGGAATTTTCAGTTCTATAGAATGAATATAAAAAATCATTTATGAGAAGTTATAGTGGAATTATTTACTCTTTAGTTACAACAATAATTCAATTTGTGTGTTGGGCCTGTGCTCTAGCACGGGCTATGCCCATTTAGTAAAACTAGACATGGTCATTCCATAGAAGCCCTTTTTGAACCAACACTATTGGTGGGAAGTGAAAATATTCAAATGTTAAGTTTTTCTCTACCTTTTACACTATGTATATAATCCTTCTCTAAGTCATTTATTTCACCAAATCCCCATTTCTCTCTTTCATTTGCTTTCTCTATTATTTTTTTGCTCTCTTCCAATGACCAACTCTCATGCTAAGAATGTCTCCCCTCCTGCTCCCCCCCCCCCCAATCTCCCCCTCTCTCTTCCCTTGCCCCTTCCCCTCATTGTGTTCGCGAAAAGGCTACACCAATTGCTGACACTGAGATCTTAGGGGTTTATAGGAGTAGCGACTTTATCCAATCTGTCAATGTTCCTCCTAGAAAAAGGGGAAACATGTTTAATGTTGGGGAAGGAACATTTGAGGTTCGGGCCAAAAGGTCAAATGTTGACACTTTCAGCTGCTTCTGCTCCAAAAGCTTCAACATTAGGCCTTTTGGCCCGAACCACAAATGTTCCTTCCCCAGCATTCAACATGCTTCCCCTCTTTATAGGAGGATCATTGACTGAGTGCATGGGGGTGCTACTCCCATAAACACTTAAGATCTCAGTGTCAGCAGTTGGCGTAACCTCCTTGTGAACACAAGGAGGGGAAGATGGAGGGGGAGATTGGGGAGGGGAAGGAGGAGGAGGGGGGACATTCTTAGCATGAGAGTTGGCCATTGGGAGAGAGAAACAAATAATAATAGAGAAAGCAAATGAAAGAGAGAAATGGGGATTTGGTGAAATAAAAGACTTAGAGAAGGATTATATATATAGTGTGAAAGGTAGAGAAAAACTTAACATTTGAATTTTTTCACTTTCCATCAATAGTGACAGTTCACAAAGTGCTTTTATGGAATGACCATGTCTAGTTTTATGTATATATGTTGACCACATCTTTAATTTATTTTCTCATGAGATTTGTTGAATTTAAATTCTTACTTCCTAATTAAAACTTTATGTTTTCTTTGAAAATGTTGAAGCATATGACAGTGTCATTAAAAATTATGTTTTTCCTGATTAAATTGCACATATTTTAAATTAATTACTTAATAATGTTTTGAACTCACACATTTCTCACATGTGGCCCAATTCGTTTTGGAGATTGAAAGATTTCAACATAGTTATAATGTTTGCCGTCTCTAATATCATGTTGAAAAGTTTGGTTGCTTCGAGTCTTCTCCTCCCTTCTAGGAAGGCAAAGGGTTAGAATTGAATTATTCATAACTTTAAGCTAAACTCATGATAAAAAGTACTTGAATTAGTACAAATATATTGGTGAGCAGTGGGTGGCGTTGGTAGAAAATTTGTGAAGGGTGTCCAAAATAAAGCAAACACAGAAAAAAAAATTGGCCATGGGGAATTGAACCTCAATGGCAAACAAACTTCTTCATACTATTGACATTAAGCTACCACTTTATATACAACAAAGTATTTCATTTTTTATTTAATTAACTGTTTTACAACAGACCACATTAAACAAAACATAGATGCAATGATTTGAACATGGGTGTTGTGTACATATTGGACACACTTTTGCCATTGAGCTATGACTAATTATTGTTGTTTAGGGTGTTCAAAATGCTTAATATATCAATATAATGTAATATTTGACGTGACAACAGTACTAAGAGGGCTAATTTACTATATTAAAAACAAGCTCGGGAAGGTTATTCTAGAAACAGATCACTAGGAATCATGAAAATGATATTTAGGGAATGGAAAATACCATGGGAGATACTAGACATAGTGGAAGAAGCAAGACAAATTTTGGAACAAAACAACTTCAAAGTTCAGCATGTATACAGGGAAGGAAATCAGCTAGCAGATGTCATCGCTAATAGTGCTTACAATAAGTCGGAGGTACACGAATACGAGCAGTTTGAACAACTACCAGCTAATTGCAGAAAAATTCTAAACATGGACAAAGCACAAATCACAAGTTTTAGAATCAAGACAGGAAAGATAAAATACATAAACAGCCAGTATGGACCACAGTTACATTAATCAAGATGTGGTGAGTCTCGCAAGATTTTATATGTACACCGCAAATTTTTGCCAATACTAGTGCTTAAAATTGGTGAGAAATAAAGAGCTACCTGCTTACAAAAGAGGAAATCGGCAAAAGTCGAGGACTATACATCCAAAGCACATCGTCCATTATCATAGAGAGGAAGATCGAGAGCAGCATATTCTGATCCACAACTAGCAACGGTGTTAGATCCAGAAATCAGAACATACTAAACCAAGAAAAAGGAGAGATTAGAAACATAAAGGAGGAGGAAGATAAGGTGTAGCAATACCTATTGAATTTGTTGAGGATATGTAGTGGTACACCACCATTGTTGAATGTTGATGATCTAACAAAGACAAAGGAGAATCATGAAGGCGCCGCGGAGAAGAATATGAAAGAGGAGGATTTGGAAACAAATGTTAGGGAAAATGTTAAAAATAGGGTGAGAAATAAAAAAGGTATTGATATATTTGGGCTAACTTTCCTTTTCAAAGTTGGGCCAGGCAAACATGTATTTTCTATATTTATGATTGAATAAATGAGCTTCGAGCTCAAATTTGATTTAAAAAAGTAATATTTGTTCTAAATATATCATGTAATTTTTCGGCGAAGGGTGTCCAATCCATAGCTCCAGCCCTGTTGGTGAGATCAAGTTTAAGCAATTAATTAACAATGCAAACAAAATTTAGAGTACTATTAAAAAGAGCTCAACACAATAATTATCGACTATTGGATATTGCAATGTTAGTAATTTCTATTTTGTGCACTCACATATTAATATATTATATGTAGATACTATTAATTAACAATGCAAACAAAATTTAGAGTACTATTAAAAAGAGCTCAACACAATAATTATCGACTATTGGATATTGCAATGTTAGTAATTTCTATTTTGTGCACTCACATATTAATATATTATATGTAGATACTATTAATTAACAATGCAAACAAAATTTAGAGTACTATTAAAAAGAGCTCAACACAATAATTATCGACTATTGGATATTGCAATGTTAGTAATTTCTATTTTGTGCACTCACATATTAATATATTATATGTAGATACTATTAATTAACAATGCAAACAAAATTTAGAGTACTATTAAAAAGAGCTCAACACAATAATTATCGACTATTGGATATTGCAATGTTAGTAATTTCTATTTTGTGCACTCACATATTAATATATTATATGTAGATA
>JAJOOR010042210.1:0-10759 GCA_036250505.1 Solanum acaule
AGACACTAGGGTCACCTCCACTGATTTTAGACTCCAAACAACACATAAAAACATGAACAACATACTATAACACACCAACACGTAAAAGACTAGTTTCCGAACGTCTTGGTCGTCCCTTGACGTTTGACTTCCAAACTCTTTAAAACCGATTAAAAAGGCTATTATTCATTATTTTAACAAGTTATTAATGCATAGGACCCATGTGAGGCTCTACTTTATCCTACTTCATTTTGAGGGGTGTTACACCAACTACCCTTGAAGTCGATCACACAAGCTCTCAACATGTCCTCTAAGGTTTGAATGGTACGTTCTGCCTGACCATCCATTTGTGGATGAAATGTTGTGCTAAGATTAACCTAAGCACCAAGACCTTTCTAAAATGACTTCCAGATGAGAGGTAAACGGAGGACCTCTATCTGAGATGATAGACAAAGGAACCCATGCAACCTAACTATCTCATTAATGTAAAGCTAGGCGTAGTCCTCCACCGAATATGTAGTCTTGACAGCCAAAAAGCGAGCAGACTTAGTAACTCTGTCAACTATCACACCCAAATGGAATCATGTTGTCTGCGAGTACGAGGTAAACCTGTAATGAAGTCCATGTTTATCACTTCCCACTTCCATGTAGGAATGTTGATCTCTTGAGTCATACCTCCTGGTTTCTGATGTTCTGCCTTCACTTGCTGACAATTAGGGCACTTAGCCATAAATCTGTTATATCCCTCTTCATGCCATTCCACCAAAAGACTTCCCACAAATCACGGTACATCTTAGTGGCACCTGGATGAATAGAATACCTGGAGTTATGGGCTTCTGCAAGAATCTGTTGTCTGAACTCACCCACCATAGGAACATATAAACGACCCTAATAACAAACACACCATCTCCCCCTTGGGAGAAAACCTCAACCCTCTGCTGATGAACGACACCTTTTAGTTGAAGCAATATAGGATCACTGTCCTATTTTTCCTTAACCTCCACTACCAATGAAGATTCTGACCCATTCTGAACTGTTACACCATCATCTGATATGTTCATGAGGCAAACTCCTAAACGAGCAAGCCGGTGAACATCATTTGCTAATTCCTTCCTTTCTTCCTCAACATGCGCTACACTACCCATAGATAGCCTACTAAGAGCATATGCTACTACATTGGCCTTACCAGGATGGTAGAGCACATTCATGTCATAGTCTTTGAGTAATTCAAGCTATCTCCTCTAGCAAAGATTCAACTCTTTCTGGGTGAACAGATACTGAAGGCTCTTATGGTCTGTGAACACATCTACATGAACACCATACAAGTAATGTCTCTAAATCTTCAAGGCAAATACTACGGTTGCAAGCTCGAGGTCATAAGTCGGATAGTTCTTCTTATGCACCTTAAGTTGTCTAGAAGAATACGCTATAACCTTACCTCGCTGCATCAACACATAACCTAGGCCGACTCTCGATGCATCACAATAGATAACATAACCGTCTGAACCCTTTGGTAGAGTCAAAACCGAAGTTGTAGTCAACCTAGTTTTCAGTTCTGCGAAGATCTTCTCACACTCATCTGACCACTGAAACTTAACCTTTTTCTGAGTTAATATAGTCAATGTAGAAGTTATGGATGAAAATCCTTCCACGAACCTTCTGTAACAACCAGCCAAACCTAAGAAACTTCTGATATCTGTAGGAGAGGTAGGTCTAGGCCATTGCTTCACTGCCTCTATTTTCTGAGAATCCACTCGGATCCCTTCGCTAGACACTATATGACCAAGGAAAGCAGCAGATTACAACCAAAACTCACATTTGCTAAACTTAGCGAATAACTGGCGATCTTTGAGAGTTTGTAGGACAACCCTCAAATGAGTTGCATGTTTTTCCTCATTCCTAGAGTAAATAATGATATCATCAATGAAGACAATAACGAACAAGTCCAAATACTACTTGAATACCCTGTTCATTAAATTCATGAAACCTACAGGAGCATTGGTTAGTCAGAAGACATAACTACAAATTCATAGTGACCATACCAAGTTCTGAAGGTTGTTTTCTGGATGTCACTATCTCTGACTTTGAGCTGATGATAACCAGATTTAAGGTCTATTTTCAAAAAATGACTAGCACCCTGAAGTTGGTCAAACAAGTCATCAATCCTGGGGATAGGGTACTTATTCTTGATTGTGACTTTGTTCAACTGCCGATAGTCAATGCATATCCTGAGAGAACCATCTTTCTTTTTCACAAACAACACTAGTGCACCCGATGGAGAAATACTAGGTCTGATGAAGGCCTTATCTAGGAGGTCTTTCAACTGCTCTTTCAATTCCTTAAGCTTAGCTGGAGACATTCTATAAGGAGGAGTAGAAATGTGTTGGGTAATCGGAAGGAGATCAATTCTGAAGTCAATTTCCCTTTCGAGAGGAACTCCGGGAAGATTTTCTGGAAACACTTTTGGGAACTCACTTACTACTGGAACTGACTCAAGAGTTGGGGTTTCGGAGCTTGAATCCTTAACCCAAACTAGATGATAGAGATAACCCTTAGAGATCATCTTTCTAGCCTTAAGGTAAGAAATGACTTGACCCATAGGCACTAAGCTACTACCCTTTCATTCTAGGATTGGTTCGTCTGGAAACTGGAAACCGATCCTAGTTCTACAATTGACTAAGGCATAACAAGAATATAACCAATCCATGCCTAGAATGATATCAAAGTCTACCATTTCTAACTCTACAAGATCTGTTGAGCTGACTTTCTAAGAGATTGTGACCGGGCAATTTTTGCATACCCGTCTAGCTATAACTGGGTCACCAACTGGAGTAGATACTGAGAAGGGTTCTAAGAGGTTTTTTGGACTAATATCGAAGTTGACTGCTATATAAAGAGTTACAAAAGAAAGAGTAGCCCCTGGATCTAACAAAGAATAAACATCTAAGTTAAAGACTTGTAACGTATCAGTGACCACATCGGGAGAACCTTCCTGATCCTGGCAAGCCCGAAAAGCATACAACCTATTTTGGCGCTAACCACCACCTATACCAGATGAGTTACCCTGCTGGGTCGGGCGACCTGTTGATGTTGCTAAAGTTGTAGACTAAGCCATACCAATATTACCTCCTTGAACCTGTTTAGAAAAAGGACAATCTCACAACCTGTGACCAGACTGACCACACCCAAAACATCCTTTCTTTCCTGCAAGACATTCACCCGAATGGTTCTTACCACACTTAGGACAAGTTGGGTAGGTCCTATTAACTGAGACTTAGAGCGAGATGCCCCTACCTTTCTGATCATGTCGAAACCTGGAGGATGGAGCACTAGCTGATGAAGGTGCTGGAGCTGAAGACTTTTGCTGAAACTGTGAGCGATTTCCACCACCCAATTTTTGTTGAGAATACTCATAGTTGCATGTCGTAGCGTTTTTGTTCTCCTTAGCCTATTCCCTAAGCTTATCTCCCTCAACCTGCTGAGCATGAGTCATGAGCCTAGAGATGTTCATATTTTCTAGCAACATAGCATTTCTACACTCCGTCTTCACTAAGTCGGATACCCATAAAGAAACCTGTTCATTTGAGCCCTAGAATCGGCAACCATGTGAGGAGCATACCTGGAGAGTTGGGTTAACTTGAGACGTATTCTTGGACTGACATTGTACCTTGCCTCAAATTCATGAATTCCTGAGCCTTAGCCTCCCTCAACTCTTTTGAAAAGAATCTGTCCAGAAAAGTTTCACTAAAACACTCCCAAGTGATAGGAGCCGCATTCTCACCCCTATTTTCTTTCTACTGCGTGAACCATATGTGAGCTACATCCTTGAGCTGGTAGGACGCCAACTCTACACTATCATTTCCAGTCTTCTTGACCTCATCTATGAAGTTTTGGGGATCCTCACCAACTTGCGACCCTAAAAACTCAAGCGGATTCATCTTAACAAAATCATGAACCCTGGCTGCCACTGATCCACCACTAGAATTTTCAGGAACTGGAACCTGCTGGTTATTCTGGTTGGTCACACTCTGAGCCAAAAGTTGGATAGCATTTTGAAACTCTGCAATTGAAACTTCCTAATCTGGGACTAGAGGAGCTGCATTAGCGTTGCGGGAATACGCATTCCTTGCATAAGCTCTACGAGAAGGCATGATCTGAAATGCATAACGAGTTAGAAGGTTGATCATACCCCCACACGATTAGAATAGCAAGAAACTAAAGTTTTCCTAAAACACTTCGTAGCCTCCTTCTCATTAGATGTGGTGCACTTCACACCCATGAAAATGACCCTACTTAGTGTGGCTTTTCAAACATCCTAGGACTCTTAAACCTAGCACTCTGATACCAAGTTTGTCACGCCCCAAGTTACCCCAGGAAGCAGACACGGGACCTAGGATCACGAGTGACCCAAAGATAACCCTACTGGCATATGATAATCGTACTTAAAGACTTTCAACATAATAGACATATTTAACGGAAACTACAAATATATCATAAAGTGAAATGATGGGGAATACCCATTCTAAGTTTAAATAAAAAAAACTGAGAGTTTAACAACAACTGAAGGTCAAACTCTAACTAAAACTGAATCTAACTATGTCTGAAATAAGCTTCTAACTGACTAAAGTTGCTGGGACATGCCCCCAGCTATCTCTAGCAAAAACTGAAACTAAAAAGACTGAAAATACAAAATAATCATGCCAATCATCCTCGAAGAATGAGGACTCACCACTGATACTGCTGAACTGAAGATTGGGGACCGATCTATGCGTGATCTGGATGCTGAGGACCTGAACCTACATCACGAGAAGATGTAGCACAGAGTATGCGTCAATAGTTGAAAGGTACTGAGCATGCATGATAGAATAAAGTTGAACAATATACATAACTGAACAAATCATATAACTGAGCAATGATATAAGATGAGCCTGACACTATACTGGAAACACTGAACATGAACTAACTGAATGCAATGACCAAGTTTATACATACTGAAACTGAATACTGAACTGTAACTAGTAACCTGGTCAATGCACTAGAATCTGACTGTGGAGCTACTAATAACCGACATAAAACCACATGAGCTAAATGTGGATTCCATTGTATACGCCCCAACGAGAGGACCCAATATACCTTGCTAGAGGTATAGAGGCCTAACTGGTGTGATCACTAATCTGATGCCCACATAGGGGACTTAACCTACTGGGGCACGTAGTTCTGTGACTATGAGGGTGACTGACCCTAGTCCAACTCGATATAAAGACTTCTCCCAACTGAATACGTGTAAATTATAACATAACTGAATTAAACTGGATAGCTCAACAATCTGAACTGAGACATATATATATTTTTATGTGTCCTAGTTAATGTAATTCATGAACTAAAAGAACTACATAACTAGGGTTCTGATTTTATGCAAGAATCTACCCAAAACAATACTAAGACATGATAATATGATTAGGAACATTAAAATAACTAAATCATAGTAACCTGACTGAATTCTAGGGACATAATGGGTGAAAGGAACCCACTAGTGAAATCCCACATACCTGGTGATGAATTCCACGGAGATATCTTTCAATTTTGAGGCTGAAACTGATGGAAACCTATGGCGTTCTTGGAGAGGGGTTTGGTCAACTATTTCTCCTCTTTTTCTCTAGTTTGATCGATTTATTGATGAATAATAGATTAGGTTAGGTTCTAATTTAGTTGCTAGGCAAAAACTGACCAAAACCACGTAGATTAGGGGTTAAACGACGTAGTTAACGCATAGGGAAAAGACCAAACGACCCCTAACATAAAATTTGTTGGGGTCACCGACGGACCAGACCGATGGACCGTAGGAGGACCGACGGTCTGTTCTGGTCGGCCGTCAATAGGGTTTCAGAGAGAACTGCTGAGGGGTCTGATGAACGGCCCGTGGTATGACCTTCGGTCCGTGGGTCGACCCTTAGATTTTTTTTCTAGACTGTTTCTGGGGTGGGCTGTAGGTGGTGCACCACGGAACACCAGGACAGACCGTGGGTCACCCTACGGTCCGTGGGTGGTGCCCGTCGGTAGCACCTGCAACTTTCTATAATCTGCATTTTGGTAGTTCTAGCATACGGGGTGTTTCATCCACGACATCCTATCAAAACTGGAAAAGTAACTGGAATCCTCCGGAAGTAAGGAGGCTCACCAAATCTACCTCGAACTTTTGTGGTATCAACGAAGTGCCTATTGATGACTCTGATCTCTTGTATCTTTATTATGAAACGATGTAAGAAAAATGTCATTAGTACATTGATTGTACGAGCATGTAATGGGTACACTAAACATAACATAAAAGCTTGAACTTGGAAAAAAGGAAACATACTCACCTCAACTCATGGATACTCAACTCAATACAGTATAAAAACAACAATAAAGATGCAATTTATATAAAGCACTTAAAATAGTAGATAACAACTCAATGTATTTTAAAATACAATAACAACTCTTATTTGAGAGATTCTCTAACCCACAACCATCACTATGGGCTATATGATGATACATCATCTCGCCCACGCTGCCAGAACTATCCTATACCTTGCCGGAGTATAAGCTATCCTCAACTAAGTGGATCCACTAAGCTATGCTTAAAAGACAATAAGGAATCATCTAAAAAGAATGACCTTTTCTACCCACATTGGCTACATGGTTTATGAGGACTTTGAGTTGTTTAAACTCGTCCCCATATCGGTGCTCAATACTACTCCCAATAATATAACTTAACTCATATGTTTAAAAACATTTCCTCATCCTCAAACTTTGATATTATTACTCAAAAGATTCTCTTAAAAGAGTTTATACTCAAAAACTCCACATGAACTCATTTGGAAATTGATGCTTCCTCTCATTTTAAATGTAAAAACATTTACTCTTGGGAATACTTAGTTCCCGTATATTAATTTTGAAAAAAAAATGAAAACTCAACTATCCTTTTCCTCATAGTCAAGTACTCAAGTCTTAAAACAAGTTTTAAAAGATTGTAAAAGACTTCTCAAAATTACTCGAAAGAACTCTCAAAACTTCACTCTTAAATCTACCTTGAATTTGAATTATGAATTCAAGGGTTATGATTCATGTTATAAAGGATCTCTCGATGTTTAGATGTAGTATAGAGTAGTTAGAATCAGAAAGGAGTGAAGGTACACTTTAAAAGAACATAGATGGAGCAAATGATAGAAAAGAAGTGGGGGCAGGCGACCCTGGCGCATTTCTGGCACGGGGCGCCAGCCCCTGAACTTCAGAGAGCTCATTTTGGTGCAATACAAAGGCGGCGCGCCAGCCCTCCTGGTGCATCAGTGGCGCGTCGCGCCACCCCTCCCCTAGAATGACCCAACAAATTTTTCTTCTCGTTTTCTAACCCTAATTCACCTAGAATTGATTGATTTCCTCAAATTTTCCTTATATTCAATTAAATAATACAAATACACAAGAATCTACTCACTTTCCTCAAGAACAACCCTCAAAGATCGAAATCCACACCTCAAGAATTCATCAAACTCCATAAACAAAGCATAAAGAACAAAACCTCAAAAACACTCATCAAGAATTCAAATCATTCAACCTCAAGAATGAAATAACGGATGGAATTTACATGATTGGCATGTGGGTGAGCGAACCCAACACTATGAAAACGTACATACCTTAATATGGTGAAATTCCTTGACAAATCTCAAGAATCTTGATGAATGCCTTGAACCTCTCTTCTGGAACTCCTCTCAAAACCATAAGTGTAATTTATAGTTGTAAAAACTGATCCAAATTATTTTAGACCTCTAAAATATTACTAAAAATCTTTTAAAGCTGATGGGGTAAGGAAAAGACCAAAATACCCCTCATTAATTCGGGTAAATTTTCTTAACTGGACAGGCTGACTTTAAACGGGCATATCTCCCTCATCCAACTCAAAATTTTGAAAACTCGATGATGTTGGAAAGAGGATTCAAAGAACTTTCATTTGATATTTTATGGGCCACCTAACTCATCCTGTTCTTGAAGTTATGATCATTTGAAGTTGACTCAAAACTCACAACTTAAGCATAACTTGCAAAATTCTAAATTTGGATCTTTCCAATTTTGTTCTGTCTAAATTTAGCTCTTTGCTAAGGCGGGATGTAGATAATGAACAAAGGTTACTTTCTAAAGTATCTCACATGTGTTTTATAAGATCTTTAGCATGCATTGACCACATTTATGACTTTTGATTTCTAACATGTTATTTTATGATTTAGCTTGGTCATTGTATGTCATGTAAAGTCCTTTTATCATGATTTCATAACTCTTATGCATTGTTGTCATACTTGGTACATTCCATGTGTTAATGTATACTTGTGCCTACAATGTTTCACTAATGTAGGGTCTAAAAATCCTATTCCACAGACTCCTGGCTGGTTGATCCTTTTGAGCTTTTGAAGATTGGTGAGTCCTCATGATCAAAGGGCTGAGATTATTTTATTGATTTTAGGTCTTTTTCTATTCTCAGACTTCTTATGTGATGTATGGGTTACGTTCCAATATCTTTCTATGTGATGTAATAGACTGCCTTGAGACTTATATTGGATTTCTACTTTTGTCAAACTCTTTTGTATGAAATGCTATATGTTGAACTCTTTAATTCTATTATCTTGTATGATGTATGCTAAGTGGCTTGGGTAAGGCCTCCCAAGATTCTATCCGTCATGTTATGCCCAGGGTCTACTTTGGATCGTGACATGTAATCTCTTTCAATTCTTACATTCTACTTTAGAATTTTTCTGATATTTTGTCAGGCTTCAAATATTAATCCATCCAGTGTACTTAGTGTGATATTTGTAGTATGAAAAAAGTAGAATGTCCATAAATCTTATCCTTGTCTTTCTCATAATAATCATTTTTAAAACATACGACAAACAGAGAAAGAATCTATTCTAATAAGAGAAATATGAATCCTATATTGTGGGATAAAATATCTACCGAACATTATTACCAACAAACACGGTAAAAAAGAAAGAGAAAATGGTAAACCACCTCAAAAATGATAAATATAACTATAACCAAAGAAATATTGAAATCATGCAAAAATGTGGGTAGCATTTACATCAACTAATGCTTCCATATCTGAAACCAAATTAAATTAATAATAATAATAATAATAATAATAATAATGATTATTAATTACTTCTTATATTACTTGAAAATAGGACTCAATTACAACTGACCATATATTAGAGAATGCAATAAATGAAAGTAACGATAAAAGACTGAAATATAAGATAGAGAAGAAGGGGGATGAGAAGCTCAGATTTCTCAAAATTGGGGATGAGAAACTCAGAAAATTTCCCTAACAATAAAACCCTACTTTTTGCTACTGATATCACTTCTTTTATAACTAACTCATAGTGCCCACATGTTCTCAGATTCCTTCACACATTTTTTACCAACCTTTTATTCAATATCAGTTAATTTTTTTGTCCTTCTATTAACTCGTGTGTTGTGCCTAGCTGACACAATTGGTTCAGCCACGTTGGCCCCCACCTCACTATTTTCATTCATGACACCTGTGTATTAATATATGTTGCTACACTTATTTCTTACATTGCTACTTTGTTCTCTCTTTTCTTTCTTACTTTCCTGCGTTGGTTACATTTCTCTTGAATCGAGGTCTATCAGAAACAACGTATCTATGGTAAGGTTTGAGTATATTATACCCTTCCTAGATCCCACTTGTTGAATTACATGGTTGTGATGTTGTTGACCTCCTCGGTTTCATTCTAAGATTTTGTATGTAAAGTTAACGATCTCTCACAATTTACTCGTAAGTTACTAATCATATCTTGCACGTTATATCCTACGCAGGCACAAGATACATATGCACGTCAGTCGCCTATGTTGGATTCCCGTGGGCAAGATATTGCTTCTGAGTTTGATAGGCTTCTACATTTGATTGATTAGATGGTAGTTATGATGGATTGTGTTAAGTATGGAATGGTTTTGGTATGTTTGGTATTGATAGATTAAGTTCTGGTACAAAACTTGATGAGCGTTGAGAACATGAATGGTTATGTAAAGTGTGTTACGACCCGATCTCGAAAACTAAGGTTTCGAAACCAATTTCGCAACTTTGGCAATTTTGTTAAGTTTTGGAAAAAAACATAACTTGGAAGTCGCCACTTAATTCTTTAGGAAAAATTAAGAAAACCATTTAAAAGGTAATTTTGAAGTAAAACCTTTAATAAACCAGAGTCGGGTAAGGGTTCAAATAATTCTCTAAGGAAGGGTTTAAGGCATCTTAGAGAATCCGCTAACACGCGGTTGACCGACGGATTGAAAAGTTTGGTTAAATTTTAACTTTTTTTTAGGGTTAAAATATCTATTTTGAAACTTAAATAAAAAAATCTTTTGAAACTTGTGAAATCTCAAAAATAATCCTAACTTAAAAAGTTATCCATAGTCAAATCTTGAACTTATACAATTAATTTAAACTCATAAATATGGAATAAAGAACCTTGTTTAATGACTATGAAAGGTTATAAAGAATCCTCAAGTTATTCATGCAAAGTCCTAAGTTAAATTAAAAGACAACTAATTTATTTTAAGAAACTTAACAATTTTATCCTATTCAAAAATTTGAACTAAATAGTTAGTTCAAACTCATAAACATGGATCCAAAGCTAATTACTAACTATGAAAGAATATGATAATTCTCAAGTTAGTCTAAGAGCTTAAGTTGCCTAACTTGCAAGAGTTTTGAAAATTTAAATACTTAAGGTAAACA
>JAJOOR010042211.1:0-11195 GCA_036250505.1 Solanum acaule
CCAAAGGTGTGTATATAGGTAATTTATCCTTTTTATATTGATATTTATTTCTATTTTGTTGGTTAAATTTGTTTATAAAATTGAGTGAAGTGATAAAGAATACTACTAAAGAAATGTCATTTCTCTCCATATTTGAACTTAGAATTATTTTTTTTGAAATGTTTGAATGATTTCAAGTCATTTTGGACTCAAAAAACAACTTTATGACAATCTATGTCAATCATTTAATAGCATTTGTCCTATGTTCTGTCAAATACGCTTATTTATTAAAAATATTTGGGAAAATGCACAAGTACCCCCTCAACTATACGTGAAATCTCAACAACAGACCTTAACTATACATGAGACCTATTACCCCCCTAAATTATTTTTAAAGTGTAATAAACGCACCCTTTCGTGATGAGGTGTCACAGAGAGTGTGTTCACTCTCAGAGGCATGTGAGATATGGAAAAAGGCATTAAAATCTGATTAATATGGACACGTGTTCATTTTTAATTGGACATTTTTATAATTAATTAGTAGAGATATTTAATTAACTTTAAAACTTAAAATTGATATTTTTTTAATTAAATTTCATTTTTTTCTTTATGAAATAGAGTCAAATTTTATCATTTTTCCAACATATTTAAATTGTCAAAGAATTATTTTCAGTGTTTTTCATTAATTTGTATAGTATCGAGAAAAAAAATCATTTTTTACTCAAATACATTACTTGAAATTCGCTAATGAGAAAAAAATTGCATATTAGGAATTTTATTTAGGCAACATATAAACATCATAATTTAAATTAGAGTTTTTTTTAAAAAAAAATATAAATAAATAATTTAACTATCATCCCCTCCTCAATTATCCATGTCATACCCCTACTCCTACCCCTACCCCCAGCCCTCACCCCACCCTGCCCCACCCACACCCCCACCCCCACCCCACTTCAGTTCTCCAACAATATGACATCACACCCCTACCCCAACCCAACCTCCATACCGCTTTTATTCTCCATCAATAACACTTTCCCTCCTTCTCTTCCCTTCTCCTTTATCGTAACCCAAATTCAATCAGAAAAAAATGACCGCAATTTTGAATTCTTCTCGAATTAGAGTTCAAAAATTAGGTAGTTTCTTCAATGGAGATTTTGGAACATAATTTATGAAATTTATTTGGATTATTTGGATTGAAAGAAAAATAAAATTGATAGTAGATATTGAATCCAGTGGTAGTGAAGGGATAAATTTGGTGGTGGGTTATAATTTTCATGGTGATTGTTAAGAGTTTTACTGATTAAAATAAGTGGGTTTAGTGGTTATGGATTGGGTGTTGATAATGAAGATGAAGGAATCAAATGACATGAAATTTTATATTTTTTTTTGTAGATCTAATCATTTATTGATGTGGCGCTGACATAATGATGACTTGAAGGCGAGTGTAAAACACCTTCCATCATGTGAGTGGCTATATAAGTTTTAGGTTGTGTTAAAGGTGCGCATATTACACTTGAAAATAATTCAAGAGGATAATAGGACTCATGTATAGTTAAAATGTGTCGTTGGAATTTCGTGTATTGTTGAGGGAGGTACTTGTACATTTTCCCAAAATCTTTAATTTAATAATACTAATTCTATTTTACAGCATCATATGGTATGATATCTTACACACATGCAATGCACGTGCCGTAAAACTAGTTTTTAAAAAAACACCAACACATAAGTTTAAATTTTGCCTAATAAAGTTCCAAAATTTCCCTACCCAAATAGATCAGGATAAAATCTAGGTACATTTCACACTCCTAAACCTCACTTATGAATTACATTGTGGCTGTTGTAAGTTCCAACAGATACTGTTTGTTACCAAAGGCTAGTTGGGAGATTAAAATATTTGTCCACGCACATATAGCTTAGTTGTGAGTGTCGTCAGTCAGTACATGTATGCATCGAATGAATAACATAATCATTCTGCACGTTTGAATAACGGTTAAGAGTGAAAACCGAAGTTTGTGAACATCAATGATTCCACAGACCAAAGTCATGATATTTACCAAAGTCATGATATTTACCAAATGCATGCATAGAATTTACGGAAATGTTTAAACTGTTTTGTAATGTCGATAGAATCCAAGTTTCAGAATTACATCAAAGCATAGGAGGTCCAGTCAATCTCCTCATGAGGTTAAAAGCAGACCAGTTCAAATCTCCAGCACAAGAACCAAATGTATAGAGACTTGTACATGGTGTCAGATCTACTACATCACCACACCTGTCAAGGAATCATGAATGTTCTTCACGAAACGCTTGGTGGACCAAGTCCACCAAACTACAAAACTGACTGATAAACTGATCATCCTGCAATAAAAATTAAGAAAACAATCATATTCCTCAATAATAGAAAATTCATAAACTATCATGTAAGTGACCTGAATGTTGTGGATGAAACATCAATGTTACAACAATTAAAATCTAACATGATTATCAATTCGATTAAACGCAATGTCACATCTCTGTACACTCAGATATATTGCAGCTCCGTGATTTAAACCTGAGTTGAGCATACGGTTATGAAGTGCTTGCAGTGGAAACATTGATGTTAAACTAGTAAATGTTGGAATTTGTTAGATGCCTGGGCATTCTTCATTCCAACCATTCACCAATTCTTAGTCAAAACATTTTCAGTATTTTCAGGAATATGCTGGTCAAGCTTGAGATTATGTGTAAGCTAGATCTAATTGAAACTGAGATCAACAACTTAGGGAGACTCTTTATAAAAAAGAAACCTTTCACTTGTTTAAACAGCAGATGGGGACCATAGCTCTACACATTGAAAAAGAAATTGAACATTAGAAAAATTATGAAGTCAAAACCAAGAATTCTTATACAAACTGATGCTTCATCAGCAAGAGTTAAAAAATATACACTGGCCACTTAGGATGTAACTTCGATGATAACATAACAGATTTCTTTTAGTAATATTTTTACCAATGTTTCCAGTAACTACATAACTAAATAAGACCATATAGATTTTCATAACATGCCATGTCCACAAAAGTTTTGAATAAAATGACCAAGAGTACTGCAGTTGAACGGAACTCAATTACTGTTCAGGTACACAAAAGATGCACTCAGGAATGAAAAATAGAATCAATTAACACAGCTGTGGTCATCATAATACCAGGCAGAGTATATAAATTAAGTCATGGATGCCTGGATATACCTGAACAAGCTTTGTAAGCACGCCTTGTACTTTTTCTCTGCTTTGTCTTCCACCATTTGGGGGAGTCTCAATAGGCGTTGAACATGGAAGGGATGTAGATGGTGGAGGGGGTTGAGCTAGAGGTGTACCATGTGTAAGGGATGTAGATGGTGGAGGGGGTTGAGCTAGAGGTGTACCATGTGGGGGTTGTGGATTCACATGACTTGTTGAGGAGACAGAATTTTTCATAAAACTTGGGGATCCAGGAGGCAAGAAGAGACCAGGTGAAGGTGAACGTGAAGGTGAACGTGAAGGTGAAGGTGAAAGCATAGGATAACGAAAAAGATAAGAGTAATAAGGAATGGGTTGAGATAATGAGGATTGAAAAAATGGAGGAGGAGATGGTAGGGGACTTGGAACTCGGGGTGATGGATCAACATAGTTGTCAGGATGACGAAATAGCAGTTCGGATATATCAACCGTAGAAGAGGTACACCCAGTAGTTGCAGCAGTCTGCAACAACAAAATTAAATCTCCAAACTTTATTACACACCAAGGAGGAGGGCAGTGGGGGAAGACTGCCCAGACTTTAAACCAACATATGCGACACTCAAGATAATCTCATTGATCTTCCATGATGCATTCATCTATTAATACAGCCTCACTCATATCCCGAAGAAAAAGAAGCAGTTTTATTCTCCTAACTAGGCTATCTCAGAATAACCAGATTCTGTATAACCTCGTTTTGTTCAAAGACATATAACTACAGCTGCTAGTCCTCAAGTGAAGCCATCTCAAACAGTTTCTGTCAAAATAATTAGATCCACAGGAATTTTATATTCCTCACAAAAAGGACTCCATACTATGATTTCTCTTAATCGTTTCCATCTACTTGGTATCATTATTAATCAACCCATAGTCATCTCTTTTGGAAATAAATGCTTTCCTCAAATTCCCGGGATAGAACATTATTCCTCATAATTTTTTGTTTTGGGGAAGGGGGTCCACACACATGAAATTATCCAATGAAGGCATGCATGAAAATGTAAGGCTTATTCAGGCATATATTCTGGTAATGGATGGTTTCTGTAAGTGATAAAAAAAAAAATACACATGCATTACAGGTTTTTACAAGAATATAACAAAATTTTCAACCAAGAAACCTCACAAATAGGTAAAAATGTACAAACAAAACAAAAAAAGTAGATGCAGGCCTAACCACCATATTTGGCAATAAAGAAAAGCTGTTTCAGTTTAAAGTTCACGAACAGATACTAAAGTCTTAAACGTGACAAATTCATATAGTAGACGGGAACTATACAACAATATCGTAAGAAAGTTCAGTACATACATTGACAAAGTTCATTAAGGTAGAACCACTAGCACCAACCCCGGCCTCAGAGGTGGTAAATGCTGGTCCAAATGACCCTTCTATTGCTCTACTCGTTGGGACCACCTCATGTTCTGTAAACTCACTGCAGTTAAAGACATCAGGATAGGTAAAAAATTAGAGTAGAAACAAAATCACATCAAAGAAGGGGGAGAAAATCAAGAAGAAACGCAGAAATTAATAGCTGGAGAGCAACAAACATTGACCTTTTTTACAATACAAGAAACAAATTGATTTATGGACAAATTTACTGAGAAGGGGAAAATGATAATGGATAAAGTTGATACAAGATAACAAAGTCATTATTTATTCCTCTATTTCCTCCTTAAATGCCAGTGATTAAGTTGGATCCTGAAGATCTATGAAACATAAGTAGAAAGTCCAGGCTCTGTTATATCTTCTCTCCACAATAAAAGAACTGAGCAGAAAGTGTTGCCAACAGCATCCATATTATTGACTCATTTCATTTTGGTTAAAGTTGTTTTACTTGCCATGATAGTTTTCTACGGCCAATAGAAGAACTCAAACCAGTAAGTTAACTAGTTTATGTGTGACTATCTCAACTACTGAAAGTAAAAGAAAAATCTGGCAAGTACTAAAACCAAATAGGCTACAATGCCTATACACCCTTTGGGTGAAAAATTAGTATATTGTGATGTGAACTCTTTATATCCATTCTAATGAAAATTATCGGACAGAATTTAAAGAAGGGTTCCCAAGGATGTAACAATTTTTGGATAACTTTGAAGATAGGTCCAATTCCATTCAGAAGGTTAAATGAAATCTTAGCTGCATGGATTCTTCACTTTTGATGTCGCACCCATGTCGGATTCTCCAAAAATACACTACTTTTGGAGAACCCGACACGCATCCATAGACATTTCTGAAGAGTCCGAGAAACATCGAATGAAATCGTATTGTATCTCTTCATATTTGGTGTAAAGAGAAAGGTTTAGAAGAAACAGAGCAGATTGTGGAATTATAAGGATCCTTGGAAGTATTTTTTACTCTTCTTTTATTTCCCCTCTGTTTTTTGAAGGTCACCAACATATCCTTAAATGTTGAAGGGTACATAAAAAAAATAGTATTTTATTGGAATGTCATCCGGGGGCTAAAATGGCATTGTTAGATCCATTTGATGTTGGCTTTATAAATGGATTAAGAAGTAATGAATGTATGTATTTTAGAAGAACGAATTGATTGATGAATGTGTAACAAATTGAAGTAAAATAGGATGGTTGTAGCAGGGGAGTTCTACAGAAGTGGAAAAATACGATATGGATACCCATCAAAGTGACAAAAAGGTTCTACAAACCAATTTTAAGGCAAAAAAGGTTAATATAGAAATGAATGTTGGCAACAAGCGCCTTCAAAATATAGATGGTAGGACAAATATTACATCATACGAAATTACACATTATTAGAAATAATCACATCCCATAGAGGGTGCAAGTAGCATAACATAAAGCATAAAATGAGAGAGGAGGTCATCAGAATTGATACCAATTTATCTCACAGAGACTTCCCAATTAACTAATCCATTGCCACAATGTTTTGATAGTTAAAAGCGTGATAAAAGGAGACGGTATACATTACATGGAAGGAAAATATCTTTATAGGCTATTCATAAGGAAAAAGAACCTTTTCATGCTCTCAGACACAACTCCCTAGGTAGACTCTAAATGTCCCTTCTGAGCCTTTAGGCAACCAGCTCCGGTGGTATTCGACCATCGGAGACTCCAATCCTTTTCTTTCTTTCTTTCATCCCTCTTCCATACTCATGGAGAATCGTATTTATTTCAGACTGGGGACGGGGGAGTTTTATGATAGCATGGAGACAAGAACATCAAATGGGAACTGGTTCGAGTGGGTTGAAAGCTCGAGACATTATATGTGTAGGATGACAGTAAGCAGAGTTGCTTTAATATGGTTGAACAGAAGGATAAGAGGGGCATCACAAATAAGGGGGAGAAGCTTCAAGTTTTGGAAAGAAAGAGATCTTGCTACCTATTTTTACTTTCCTCTAAAGTTCAACAAATACAGAAGATTTATATCAATGATCGCAGTTAATGGGGCGGCCAGAGCAGTACTCATCCTTCCTAAGAACAACTTTAATGAGGGATGGATGGGACTTTCAAAAAAATAGAGGAATTCATTAACAATGGAACAACATCTCAGACTTGATTAATGCTTTGAGGAATATTGAACCCAGATACAGAGGAGGGAAGGAAGCTTTGTAGAAACTCTTAACAGTAGCAGATGGGCTTTGAAGGATAAGAGGGGGGGGACTGTTTTTATTCTGACTTGATGATTTGACAAACATGGGATCTAATACGGGACCTGATCCTAGGAGAGACTGAGAGTTCAGTTATGCGAAAAGGATAGCTGTAAAAAGCTGCAACCTGAAACCACTGCGGTGGTTGCTGCGCGTCTGATAACAGAGCAGCAGTACTCTCAGCCAATGGCATTGCTCCAAGGTTTTGTGTCGATCTTATAATAGTCTCTTCTCCAATGACACAACTTAGTTTTTGGCATTCTGGAAAACTACACAGCAAAAGTCATTCTCTCAAGAAATATTCCTCGAAGAACGGCAAGGGACCTGATAGAGTTAACATTCATTCTTGGTTGTTATTTTGCGTTTATATTTTTGTGTTTATTCACTGTAAGATCTAGATCATTTAGAGTCTTTATTCATTGTTCTGAGTTGTTACTAGAGTTTGCTATGTCGGGTTCTTGAATTTTATATTGATTGAGTATTGTTCAAAAAATGATTCGCAGAGAAGAGAGATATTTTGTTTACGGATTTTTGAGTAGAATACGATTGTGAAGTGTATAAGAAAAGAAGGTTTGTATGGTGGTGTAGTGGGCAATTGAGTTGTTGCTTGGTTGTCTTGTAACAGAGTTGTTACAGTAAGGGGGAAGGGATTAAGAGTTTGATTCCTAGAGTCAGTAATCTGAATCTTTGCTCCTTTGAAGTTAATAGAGTTGGGTTAAAATCTTGTGAGAAAGGTCATGGTTTTCTCCTCCCTTGAGCAAGGGGGTTTCCACGCAAGTTCTTGTTTGTTTACTTTGAGTTATTTACTTTCCACATTGTTATTGTGTCAAGGGACCTGGTCCATTGACCAGTAGTGGATGTATATATTTTATTCAGAAACCAAAGGAGGAAAGTGAGCTGTTAAACAGATGCCTAGTTGGAAGTTTCCTTATTGCAACGAGATCCCAACCAGAAATGATGTACAGAGATGGGCACACCAAACATGGAGAGGGGTGGCAAACCTTCAGGTGTTCGACATGAACGGAATTCAATTCCTATTTGAATTTCAAGATCGTAGGGTCGCGGAGCATATTCTATTGAGAGATTGGAAAAGGCAGGGCAAAAGACTGAGATTGGAATGGTGGACACCAACAACAGGGGCTTATCCAGAGTATGTCACGTTCAACTAGTTCTGGATACGTTCCTTAGGGTTACCTCTCCGGCTATGGTCCCCCAAAGTAACGAGAGAGAGGCGACAAGTGTGGAGGGTGGATAAAGACGAAGGAGACGATGCTCAAGAACCATATGAGATGGGCTCGTATTAAGGTGAAAGGACATTTAATGGAGATACCTCAATTCGTAGAAGTAGCCGGTAGCGATAGAATTTCCTCATTGCCGATCTGGGTAGAAGCCGCGGCCAGATTGCAGATCAGTCAACAAGTTTGAGCACGAGCTACGAGACGACAGAGACGAGGAGAACAGAGAACCTTTCTCTGAAAGGGAAAGAAACAGAGCATGGGCATGGCAATTGGAGGGTTAATGATAAAGAACCATGGAATAACGGGGGAAGCTGGACACATGGCAGTCCAGAGACAAAGATATAGACAGTCTGAATCTTTCTTTGAAAGGGAAAGAAATAGAGCATGAAAAAGGCAATTTGAGTTCTGGGAAATATCTTTTGGAAATTAGGAGGACTGATGTAGACTACAACTTTACTCCCAGGCACGTTTCCCAATGAAATTTCTCTTTCCTACTTTCTAGGACTGCAGAAGCCCATTTTTCCGGCAGGAGCTGCCGGAGTCCAAACCCTTTCTTTCAAGCCAACAATAAACACCCACTGTGACTATTGCATACACCTTAGATCGTAGGATGGAGGAGAATAGAATTTACTTCAACGCAGGTTTCAAATCATTCGATATAACCAGATGGATCACAGGAAAGTCTGAGTGGTACGAATGGGTTGAACGAAGCCGGAAGATAATGCAAAGATCAGTTATGAGCAAGTAGTCTATGGAATGGATCTGCTCCTGTCTGAAAGAAGCTTCAAAGGAACAAAAGAAGGAGATTAGGAGGTGGAAATTCTCAGACCAAGGAGCAGAACACTTTTGTACAAGGAAACAAAATGGATATGGGAAATTTATAAGCATAATATCTCTAAATAGTGGGGGAAGGTCATGTTTAATTATTCCTGAGCTTGCATTGAATGCAGGGTGGCTGGACATAGAATTTAAGATTAAAAGGTTTATTAAATGCCACAGAAAGGAGGACACTCCCTTCTATAGGGTGACTGAGGATGACTACCCGTATGTAGAGGCTGTGCAAGAAAGTAGATGGGGGAGTAGAAATTTAAAAAGGGCTGAGATTAATAGCAGCAAAGGAGGAATCCAGATAACCAAGTCTGTGAATATCCAAGAGGAAGACCTCCTCAAGAGATGCCTGATAGGATACTGCAGTGAAGATTTGAAGGAAAAACCAACTCTTGCGGATATTAGAAAGTGGGTTTCAGCAAACTGGAAAAAAGTTTTTGGTGTTAACATGTATGAATTGAACAGAGAGACATTCTTGTTTGAGTTCCCTAATAGATACATGGCGGAACAAACCATACAAGGTCAATGGAGGTGGAAGAACAACAGATTCCAGCTCGACTGGTGGAGCCCAACAACAGGATGCATCCCCCACACTACCTCTGTGAGAGAAACATGGATTAGAGCAGTAGGGATCCCCCTACATCTGTGGTCCAAGAAGATATTTAAAGAAATAGGGGAGAATTATGCGGAGGATGGAGAGCAACAGAAGAAGAAACGGAGCTTAAAAACCACATGAAATGGGCGAAAATCCTGGTGAAGAACGATGGAAGAAATCTGCCGAGGGAGGTGTCTATTTCCTGTGATGGGATCAAATATTACTTCCCTATTTGGGTGGAGAGCAAACCAAGGTTTGAATTGCTGCCGGAAAGTGGTAGGGAAACCGCCGGAGAAGAGGACGAAGCTTTTTGCCCAGTTAATGACTTTACACAGGGGACAGAAGCTGCATACAACTGCAATACAGTACAAAAAACCCTTTTCAAGGATTTTGGTACAAATCAGCACGTGGGCTCTGTGTTGACAGCTGGAATGTCTAGTGCAAGTGGGTCACATGAGCAGCATGTGTGTTATTTAAATGAGAAATTGGATTTGGGCCTTATTCAAAAGCCCAAAAACCATCAGATGTTTAAAGGATCCAAAGGCCCAGACTATGCAGCTCAAGTCATTTTTAATGACTTACAAGGAGGAAAGCCTGACCAATCAGAAGCCCAGAAAGAACAGGGCTTTGCCTACGACATCGAAGCTATGCAGGCAATTATAGCAGTCGCACCTGAGAAGAGTACATATGTGAACGTTGTCACGATGATATCTGAAGATGAAAATAGGGGAACTGCGATGGCTACGGGGAAAGAAATTCACCATTACAATGACAGGAATGGTATCGGCAGTATAGAAACAGAGGGGAATGAGCTAGTGATACAAAATTCAAACACAGAAATTGTTGATTGGGAAGTGGAGGAAGCCGAGCCAATTCTGCAGCAACAACAAAATTCCTCTTGGGTGCAGCAGAATCTGATCAAACTGGGGAAGATCTTTGGAATTGATTTCCATGGACATGAAGAGGAGGCCATAGAATTACTTCTCCAGATAGATAGTTGCAGACAAGCGAGAAGAATGGAACAAGCACTGAAGTTAAAAAGAACAAAATCAAAGGTGCACAAGAGCTTAAAAGTCTTGTCTCGTTTGATGTAAAATTCAAAAGCTCAGGGAATAGGAACAAGGGGAGGAACACCACTCTAGTTACAAGATGAAGTTTAAACTAGTATCGTGGAATGTCCGGGGATTGAACAATAAGGAGAAGAGGGAGACTGTCAAAAGCTTAATTTCCGAATGGAGGGCAGACATCATCTGCCTCCAAGAAACTAAGCTTGCAGGGAATATTACAGAAATAGCGAATCAGATTTGGGGAGGTAGATGGATCAGACACGCTTGTCTGGAAGCTAGTGGAACAAGAGGCGGAATCATTTTGATGTGGGATGAGAGGGCATGGAAGGGGGAGGTCTTAGAAATAGGAACCTACTCCATTACTTGTAGTTTTGAATCCCAAACACAGAATTACAATTGTCACATAACTGGAGTGTATGCTCCAAATGACTACATGGAGAGGAGACTAGTGTGGGAAGAATTGGGTTCATTAAGGGGACTATTTGAAGGGCCCTGGGCACTGTGTGGAGATTTTAATGTTTCAAGGTATATATCGGAGAAGAAAAATTGCAACAGTAGAACAAGGGGTATGAAGGAGTTCTCTGTTTTCATAGAAGACATGGAATTGGTGGATTTACAACT
>JAJOOR010042212.1:0-13452 GCA_036250505.1 Solanum acaule
CATAATCTATGTATTCTATTTGTGTATATTTTTCATCGTCCATTATTATTTCTGATATTTGTTTTTTCTTTGGATTTTTAGGTAATTTACAATCTCTAGCTATGTGTCCTAATTTTTCACAATTATAACAAGTACATTCCGTTAGTTTTTTCATTGGCCTATATGGTCTTTTAGTTTTGTAGTTTTCTTTTTATAAAAAATACAGATCAAAATATAAATATAAAAAACCAAGAAGGAGATACTACGTAAAAAAGGAAAAATATAAATAATAAATGTGAGGCAAATAATGATTAAAAATATGTATTTTGGCCTTACATCAGAGCACCAGAGGCCTGGTGGTATGGCATAGAATATAGAACTTCCGGAATGGAAGTGGGAGATGATCAATATGGATTTCATCACAAGTTTACCAAGGTCTCGCATACAACATGATTCTATTTGGGTGATTGTTGATAGAATGAGAAAATTAGCCTACTTTTTGCCGGTAAAGACTACCCATTCAGCAGAAGATTATGCTAAGTTGTATATTCAAGAGGTAGTCAGACTTCATGGGGTTCTGGTATCAATTATTTCAGATAGAGGAGCACAATTTACTGCACAGTTTCGGAAGTCATTCCAGAAATGCTTAGGTTCAAAGTTAAACTTGAGTACTGCTTTTCATCCTCAGACAGATGGTCAAACAAAGCACACTATTCAGACTTTAGAAGATATGTTGAGGGCCTATGTGATCAATTTCAAGGGTAATTTGGATGATCACCTACCTCTCATCGAGTTTGCTTACAACAATAGTTACCACTCTAGCATCCAAATGGATCCTTATGAAGTTCTTTATGGGAAAAGATGCAGATCTCATATTGGATGGTTTGAAGTTGGTGAAGCTGGGTTGACAGGACCAGACTTAGTTCATCAAGCTATGGAGAAGGTGAAAGTTATTCAAGAGAGGTTGAAAATAGTGCAGAGTCGTCAGAAATCCTATACAAATGTTAAGAGAAGAGACATAGAGTTCGAAGTAGATGATTGAGTTTACTTGAAAGTTTCACCCATGAAGGGTGTTATGAGATTTGGCAAGAAGGGGAGACTTAGTCCTCGGTATATTGGTCCTTACAGAATATCTAAGAGGATTAGCAATGTAGCTTATGAGTTAGAGGTACCACAAGAGTTAGCAGCGGTTCATCAGGTATTTTACATCTCCATGTTGAAGAAGTGCATGGGCAATCCTTTATTTATCATACCTATTGAAGATATTGGTATTAAGGATAGCTTATCATATGAGGAGATTCCTGTTCAGATTCTAGATCGCCAAGTTCGCAAGTTGAGAACTAAAGAAGTAACATCAGTCAAAGTTCTATGGAGAAATCAATTTGTTGAGGAAGCTACTTGGGAAGCTGAGAAGGATATGAAGAAGAGATACCCACATCTCTTCGAATCCGGAGAAGTTCCAAATTAAGGTAATAATCCTTTTCTTGGCTTTTATTTTAAGTTGGCATGTTGTATTTACATTTTGCTTATGAGTGTTTGAGCTAGGTGTTAGATGTTATGCCTTAGCCTACTAGAGTAATCTCATTCAAGGACGAATGTTCCCAAGGGGGATATATTGTAACACCCCGCTACTAGAAAGACTTAAAAATAGAAAGAAACTGTTTTTGGAAATAATCAAATTTGGAAAGTTTGACAAATTAAAGTTAAGTAGGAGTTTTGGGTCAACTTCAAATGACAATAACTCCTAGATCAGGATGATTTAGGTGTGCTACAAGATATTGTAGGAAAAATATTTGAATTATATTTTCAACGCCACCGAGTTTGATCAATTTCGAGTTCGTATGAGGGAGATATGCCCATTTGAAGTTGGTTGTCTAGATAAGGAAAGTCAAAACCGGATTTTAGAAGGGTATTATGGTCTTTTCACTACCCAATTAATTAAATTCGTTTTTGGTAATTAAGTTGGGGTCTCAACTGATTGGATTCAGTTTACGCTATTGAAAATAAGTTAGGGTTTTGAGATAAGAGAAAAGAGAAAGAGAAAAGAGAAGAGGAAGCAAGGAATCGCCAAGTTCTTGAAGATTTGCTTGTGGATTTCGCCAAGGGGTGATCCCTACGAGGTATGTGAGATCACATAGCATTGGGTTAGTTCACCCACGTGCCAATCATGACTTTATTCAGCGATATTTGGTTCTTGAAATTATAGAAATTGAGTTCTTGATGGAATTGTTTGAAGTGTATATTGGGTTCTTGATTGTTGAAGTTGTTGAGAAGTTCTTGATTTAAATTCATGAAATTAGATGTCATTTCGAGTAGGTACTTGCACATTTTAGTTATGTAGTAGAATCTAAGTGTTTGGGGAAAGAACCAATTGAATCTAGAGGGTTTAGAATGGAAAATCGAGCAAGAAAAATTGGGGATTTTCTGGGCAGGGGAATGGGGAGCCACGGCAGTCAGAGCACCCCACTTCAGTGTCTGAAGTTTGGGCTCTAGCGCTCGGCACCACTTAGAGCGCTAGGGATGCAAGTCTTCTATCTTTTCCCACTTCTTTTTGTACTAGTTCCCTTGAAACGTACCTATGTTTCCTAGTTGATTTCTACACTCTAAGGTACGTCTAAACAACATTAATAACATGAGATCATGAGCCTTGAATCCATAATTCAATTCAAGGAAAGTTAAGAGTCAAGCCAAGAGAAGTTCATAGAGTTTTCCGAAAGTCTTTTACAAATATTTTAACTTTGTTTTAAGACTTGAGTTTTGGGTTGAGTAATGAGTAAAGGTTGAAGTTCATTTCTTCAAAAGAGTATATGGGGACTATCTATTCCCAAAGAGTTTAAAATGTTTTCACATTTAAAACAAGAGAGGAAACTTTGATTTTCAAAAGAGCCTTTGAGCTAGTTTTTCAGTAAAGAGTAAATGCTTTCACAATTAAGCAAGAGAGGAAATTTTGATTTCCAAGAAGAGCCTTTGAGCTAAGTTTTGAGAAATTATCTCAAACCACAGAAAGAAGTTATGTTTTTAAACATAAGAGCTAGTATTATATTTTGGTAGTAATATTGAGCACCGATATGGGGGAGAGTTCAGACAACTCTCAGCCCCATAAACCATGTAATCATCATGGGTAGAAAAGGGTCATACTTTTTAGATGATTCCTTAGTGCTTTTTAGCATTGAATAGTGGATCCACTTAGTAGTCAGGTTTTATACCCTCGACAAGGTATAGGACGGCCCTGGCAGCGTGAGGCAAAACGTTATTTCATCATAATAGCTCTTAAGTGATGTTGTTGGTTAGAGAAATTCCCACATAAGTATTTTGTATTCTTATATACACAGAAGTAAATTGTATTTTTATATACATTCTAGAGTTTATATTGTATCTTTGCATATACAGAGTTACTATTGTATTTCTAAATACACAGAGTTGTTATCCATGTTTTAAAATATTTTCTCTATACTGCATTCATATTATTGCTTTATATTGAAATGAGTTTAGTTGAGTTTAGTTTAGTTCCTTTCAAGCTTATGTCATGTTTTAGTATTCCCCTCGCATGCTCGTACATTTAATATACTGACGCCATTTAGCATGCATTATTGTTATGATACAGATACAGGTAACCAGGATCAACATCCAGCGCTTCGTTGATCCAGTTGAGCATTCAGAGTCTAATGGTGAGCCTCCTTGCTTTCCAGAGGATACCCATTTTATTACTTTCAGTATCTTAGTTCATTAGAATGTTATGGGTCTTGTCTCGACGTCCATCTCAGTTGTTTAGAGGCTTCATAAACAGTAGTAGATGTTAGTTCTTGAGTCTTTCTATTTCAATTATGTTTGAGACTTGAGTTGCCACTTTGGCCAGTGAATGTTTATTTTAATACATTCTAAGTTATTTATTGAGAAGTTCAGTTTACTTTTTAAAGTATCTTTTCATGAGTAAGTCTTCCGCTAAGAGTTAAGCCAGGCCAAGGGTTTGCTTGGGGACATAAATGATTCTCGAGTGCCAGTCCTGCCCAGGGTATAGGCTCGGGGCGTGACAATGTTGAGGGATCCGACAAAGGGCTTAAAAAAATGAAGAATGCCTTTTCTTCTTTAAATCAAACGATCATTTATCACTCAATATCCATAAAAAAACTTCAGGCTCAAATGAGCCAGATTTCGCCTATTAAAATATGAGACAAAAGGGAGAACTCCCAAGTGACAGGAATACTAAAAATGACAATTCTCATTGGATTACTATTGTTACAAGAAGTGGTAAGAGGTTATGGAGAAAGGTAAGAAAGGAGGATGAGACCCGTGGGATTAATGACAAGCAAAATTCAAAAATTGAGAAGTCTACTTCCGAGGGGGTGTTGCACATTGATAAACTGATATTGGTTGATGGTGAAATTGAAAGTAAGATCCCATTGAATGTTGAAGAAGGAGAAAACGAGAAAAATGACACGACTCTACACATTTCATAGCCCCCACTAAAAATTCCCCACCTTTCCCTCAAATATTGAAAAAGAATGATAAAGACGTCAAGTTCAAGAAATTCCTATTTATGTTCAAAAGTCTCTTGGTAAATATTCCATTGGTGGACGTTTTTACTTGAAATTACTAGGTATGCAAAATTCATGAAGGATTTAGTGACCGAAAAGTGGAGATGGACTTGGAGGTGATAGAAATCATGCACCATTGTAGTGCGATCATATCAAGTAATATGTTGGTCAAGATAAAGATTTGAGGGAATTTAGAACCTGTTTGGTTTTGATTAAGTCTTTTGACTTATGTTTACTATTTTAGCTTAAAACTAAGTGCTAATAAGCACTTTTTTTATTTACCCAAAACACTTTAAAAGTGCTTAAAACTATTTTAGATTAAAAGCACAAGTTAGTTAAACAGTACATGCTCTTACAATCCCATGCACCATTGGGATGTTTTAGTTTGCAAAGGCTTTATGTGATCTTGGGTGAGCATCGATCTCATGCCTTTCGTAATTTTCAAGAAATTGGGATTGGGAGCTCTAAAGCCAACTACTATAAGGTTGCTTGTGGAAGATAGGTCAATCAAAAAGTAGAGAAGATTAGAATCCTCTCTTACCACAAATATTTATCGACCAAGTGTAGTAATTTACTAGCGTTATTCTCTCGAGTGAACCATCCTAACCAAACTTAATCTATTCACTTGAATCGCGCCAACACTTGTTATTTCTAACCTCTACCTTTAAATTTCAATAATTAATCTCTTTAATGATTTGACATTATGTTGTTTACCTACAACCTAAGCTCAACATCTCTCGAGGTCAGTGGGATATAATGGCACGGTTATTTAATGGCTAGTCAATTAACTATAACTACTACATAATTGAACAAATAGGGATAAACATAACGAATCGATTATATTAAGCAAAATCACGAGTTCATCCAACAAAAGGTCCATCCTAGAAAATATGTTAGCTATTCATACTAATGTTTAGGAGCATACTATAGATTTTCACAATGAACAATTAACAAAAGAGGGCAAGTCGAATTTGAATAATTTTTTCTCCTTACGTTGTTCTTGACTCCCAAAAGTCAGTGTCTCCTACTTAGGTCAAAAGTGATGCCTCTAAAATCAAACGTAACACTTCCAAACAAGTTATAGATCTATTTGTACTGCGTACAAAGAACCCTTGGACTAAAATACTCTTTAATTAAATAAAGTAAAATCTTCACAATTTGGCTTGGTGTGATGAAAGTATGATAGTGTGGTCTTGTCGCACACCCTTATTTTTTCAACACCCAAATATTTCATCCACTCTCTTCTTCTTAAAATTGGCAGGATGTGGGATTCATGGGTATCGGTTTCGCCCAAACTAATTTGCTGCAAAATCTCGATTTTCTTCCCTTTTGCCTATTCAATTGATCATTTAACCCCATATTCAGTCTTAATTACTTTTCTTGATCTTATACTCAACCTTAAAGCTCCAAATAAGTAATTTTTTAGCTCCAAATGTGCTTACTAGCTCATACATCAATCCTATACAAAGAGACACACTTAATAAATACGAAATGATTATTATAACAATCAAATAAAGGTGGAAGAACACACCTAAGGAGTAATTATCAGCTAAATGTATGAATGTTGTCATATATCAACACCCCACACTTGAACTATTACTCGTCTCTAAACATGCACTACTCTATAACTTTTTCCCAAAGGCGACACCAAAAAATCTATATTGATTTGAACATGTTTACTCTATCTAAGACTAAGTGATGACATTGATGAGTTCGAGATTTGGACTCATTTAGAGTTTTATTTGTATAGATTTAATGTCCTCAAATGCTTATTTTGTGCCAATAACTGATGTAAAACCTTTGATTTCCAGGTATATTGATCATGGAACAAAGCAAGGACACTAATTTGCAAAAAGGAACAAAGCGAGCTGAAAAAATGAAGAAAACCAAGCCTGGTGATCGCCAAGTCCACTTGGCAAGTCGCTGAATGGCAATTTGACCGCCAAAAGTTCCAGTGTGCCAAGCCCTGAAGGAAAGAACCCAGTCGGCGAGAGAAAGGAGCAGTCGGTGGATTGCCGAGTGGTTTCGCGATGCAATGTTGGATCACCCAAAGTTACAGATCTTGAGGATGTTAAAGGCCAAGGCAGAAGGGCGATGGAATTGATCAAATGGCGAATCGGCGAGCCTGACTTACTTCACCGAGTGACTCTTCGCAGCACATTTTTGGCGACTATAAATACATTTTTGAACATTTAGTTTAGTAACTAATTTTCATTATAACGAATTGTGATTAGAACTTTGAACTAAGAGACAAGTTTTCTCTAGTTTTTCCTTAGGTTTGAAGAATTTAAGCTTTTCACTTTTGAGAAATTGGAAGTGGGTCTTTGAGTTTCTTCGACTTGGAACATTGTAAAGACAAAATTAAGCTTACCCAATTGATGGAAACTCAATTTGGTAACGATTTTTATCTTTTTATGATGTCTAGTTAAAACCCCAATTTTTGGGGTGTGATTATGGTTGATTTAGTTTATGGGTATTGCTAATTGTTAGTTTATTTGCTGTTTAGAAGTGAGTTCAATCATTAATTGTGGTTTAATTTAAGAATTGTAGTTGCAAATGCAGTTCTACATGTGTGTTTTTGGCTTGCTCAAGAAATAGGTTTTAAAACTAAGATTATTGATTGATGGTCAGTAGGTATTGGGTTGACATGGGTTCAGTTCGAGAGAGTGAATCCTAAACCCAATTCCACACATTCAGCTCGAGAGAGTGAATGGACTAAGGTGTGGGTTGTTCTTATTTTGCATGTTTATCGATTTTTGAGAGAAATCGACTTGATTCGGGGTAAATTGTTCGAGAGAAAGTTTACCTCCTTTATAGTCTAGCTTACTCACTAATATCTAGCTATTTTCTAATAGTTGCAATTACCCATTTGTCTATCTTAGCCTATAATCGAATCACATCTCAAGAACCTGTCTCATTATTGTTATTTCGTATTGTTTGTTGCTGTTGTAGTTGATAAATTCAAACCAAAACCCCCCATTTGATATTAGTGTCACCCCTTGATTTGAATAATGTTTTTATTCGATAATATCTATTCCTATAACTGATTTGACCACGTTCACACTTTCCTATTGAAACTTAAACACATACCGCTCCTTGTGGGAGTCGACTCCAACTCATTTAGTTGGGTTATATACTGACTAGCGATTATTGACACTTAGAATTGGAAGAAGTGTCCTTGAAACAACAATCAAAATGGTGCCGCTCTCGGGGAGTGGTGTTGGCTAAGATTCTTTTGGTAAAGTTGAATTTTGTTCTTGTTAGTCATAGTTGAATCTACTTATTTTCTAGTTTTGGTTTTCGTGTTACTTGTTGAACAGAAGAAATGAGCATATCTTGTAGCGACGGTGACCCAATGGACCACCCTCATTTGAGATTAATGAGTCTTAGGGATAACATCCTAACTTTCAAGCAATTGGAGGGTGAGACTATCCATGAGTTGTGGATAAGATTTAAGGCATTATTGTAGTAGTGCCCAACTCATGGAATTCCAGATAAGATGCTACTGGATGTTTCTACAGAGGTCTTGGTCCTGAGAACAGAGGAATGGCTGACTAAATTTCTCTAGGTGGTCTCACACGACTGCCCTATGCAATAGCAACCCAACTCCTAGATCACATGGCCAAGACCAACAATGAGATAGAGAAGGACCAGGTCTTGGCCACACTGTTGACTCAACTGGATCTCTTGGCCAGAAAGATCATGGAATTGGAAGTACCGTACCAAAAGAAAGACAGGTACATTCCCCCTCATGAGCGTAGAAAGTCCAAGAAATACGAGAGTGGACGAGTATAATAGATACTCTCACTCATTCTCCACAAGGTCGAAGACCATGACACTGTTGAATGTCATCTTCCCATTCCATATTTATTCAGCTGCTAGAGACCCAAATGGATCATGTGTTGTCTCATCTCCACCCCAGGAGTGAAGCCTGAGGATTTGCGTCGTTCCACGACGTTAACTAAGGTGCTTCTTGGGAGGCAACCCAAGTTTGATTGCTTTCTCTTTGTGTTTGAAATAATCGTATGTTAATTTTGCAGGTTGAAGTGTAAAATATGTTTGAAAAATGTAGGTTGGCGAGCAAAACGCCTAGTCGGTGACTCGCCAAAATGGTTGGCAAGCCCGACTTGGATTGCTGTTGGACTCAATAAATTATAAGGTAGGAGTATGTAAAACTCGGCGAACCCTTAGACAAGTCGGTGGATCGCCTAACAGGTCAGCAACCCCTACTTTATCTGCCGTTTGGACCCCTACATTAACTGGAGGTCCTGTAAAACTCGGCGTGGTAAGTGACCACTCGGCGTGTCGCCACACGCCGAGTGGTTCGGTGAGCACAATTAATGTCGCTGAAAGGGCGAGAACTGGACGGTTTTTAAAGGCCAAAGGTTTAAATTTTCAAACTCTTTCAGATTCCCTCACTTTTTAACTTCCCAAAATCATACCCGCACTATATTTCCTGCATTTTCATGTTTTAACCGCTTCCTAGTCATCGATTGTGTGTTTGGAGTTAGAAATCTTTGCCGCCTAGCATTTCAAATCTCATATTCGACATTAAAGGTTGGTTTTCTGAACCCCAAACTCGTATTTGGCGGTTTTACACATTTGCAATTGTTTTATTCTTAGTGATGTGTGTTGGTCCTCTCTGAATCCATGATTTTGTGTTTGCCTGCATGTTTTAATTTTGATATCGTGATGTAATCGCCTAAGTCGTTAATTTCTCAAGTTTCGTGCCTTAAAATCGATCTAATTTTTTGGGTTGTGCATAATTAATGTTAGGCCTCGTCGGGTGAAGTCTGAGTAGCCCATAATTGTGCTAAATTACGTACTTTGCCCGCTGATGGAGCGTTTAACATTATTCTTAAGGGTTTAAGTCGTCAAATGGCCAATTTTGGCCAAACAGGGAGAAGTCTGAGTATCCTGGGGGCATAGATCTTATGGGTCTAGGTTTAATTGAGTTAGTGTATGGTTTGATTTTGTTTTCGGGGGCTGTGGGGTTGATCTTGGAAGTTAGGGTAGAAAGTAGGCACCAGTGTTTTAAAAGGCGGGGGAGTGAGGCGAGGCATTTTATACAATATAGGACGAGGCGTATGCTCCGAGACACGGGGCGTAAGTCCCATTGATCTATGGGGCGTAGTCACATATATATTCAATTTTACAGTTTTATTACTAATAAAATAAGCAAAAGTAACCTTTCAATGATTTATGATTTTTATTTGAGATAAATATTAATAATCAATAATGAAGAAAAAAGTACTATAATTACTATTTGAGAAATATCATTACACCAAAAATAAAAATATGATTTAAAGCAAAAAAAGTTCAAAAAAATAAATTAAAAACTCCTGGGCGTACGTTTTTACCCCCATGACTTATATTTTTATGCTCGGGGCCTATGCCTCAAATTTTAGGACTTACGCCTCTACGTCTTTCATTTATGCCCAAAGCGTTTTTGGTACGCCCCACCCCGAGACTCCCCCTGGAACTCGCCCCAAAAACGTTTTTGAAAACACTGGTAGGCATGTTGGGCAGTTTGGCGAGCTAGGTCGAGCTCGTCGAACCACTCAGCAGTTCGCTGAATCCTTCTTGATCGCCTTTAATTTCATGGATGTTGATGCATTTTGTTCTGTAACATTCGGCGAGAAGCCTGAGTTCACCGAGTGCACTCGGTGACTCACCGAAAGTCTTCTTTGATCGCCCTTTCTGCGCCCCTAACCCTTAAAATACACTGTAACTTTTGGCGGGCTTGTCTGTGTTCGCCAGAAGGCCCCTCCCATCACCGACATGCCAATTTTCCAGGAAAATTTTGAGCCAATACTTTCAGCGAGCCCGATCTAGCTCACCAAAGTGATTCGGTGACTCACCGATCGATTCGGCGAGTCTGTCTGCAATATGATTTCTATGATTTTTATTGAACTATTTCTAACAATTTTCAATATGTGTTGCAGATATGGCTAGACCGAAAGTAGTACGTCGAGACATGCCACCCCGCAAGAAGGCTAAGGGAATCACAATCAATGAGGATGCAGCTACATCCAGGGCAAAGGCTACCAAGCTTCCCACCACAGGTGGAAAGGGAAAAGGAAAAGGCAAAGCACTTGCTTCTGCGTCATCGGAGGCCAACTCCGACTATGACAGGAAATATGCCACTCTCCTCACCACTTCTGAGAGTGAGGGTGAGCACCAGGATCCTTGGGCTACCACTTATGAGCCTGAGGATGATGAGTTACTGTCAACCCAAAGAGCTGAGCTACGTTCCAAGAGGTTGAATGATCCGTCTAGGATCAGAACTCCCTAGGCCACTACATCTCCTCCTGCTCCAGCATATGTTGTGGTCCTAGCACCACCGGTACACAGTCCTCCTCCTCGGTCTATGAACAAACTGAAGACTGAGGGGCTATAAACCATTATAGAGGAGAAGAGATTGTCTACTGATGGAGTCATAGACATATACCTGGAGATCATGAGATGCTTGAGGTCCCACAAGTTCTAGTTGTTCACTAAAACCCGTGGTCCTTATGTTCCAAATTGGGTTCGAGAATTGTACACCGCTTACGGAGCCCTGGTGCCACAAGGGAAGAAGCAGGTCGCCAAATTCATGCTGGTAGACTATATGGTTGTCAGAGGTAGAAAGGTGATATGTGATAGTGATGCTATTAATGCAGTCCTGGAGTGTTCAAAACAAATTGAGGATGATGCCAATATATGATTTGGACAAAGACGTTAGAAAATATGAAAAAATGGTTCGCTTCTCTGATATTTGACGGTACTCCCAAGTGGATCGAGACTGGGATCCCATTAAAAGGAAAGACCTCAATATAGCAGCAAGGTTCTGGTTTGGCTTTATCAGTAGTAGTATCATGCCATCCCAGAACGAGTCGATTCTCTGCCACGCGAAAGTAGCCTGTCTTGGTTGCATCATTGATGGGACAAGGCTGAACTTGGGGATGATCATTGCACAGTAAATGGTCATGAGGGCCAAGCAACGCCATATTTCTCTCCCTTTTCCGGTGTTGATCACCGAGTTGTACAGACGAGCTCGGGTGCCTCGAGATGAGAAGAAGGATGTGGAAGTGATTCCCACATCTTCTACCGACATCCGGAGGATTGAGGCAAAGTACTTGAAGGATGAGGCCGAGAATAAGAAGAAGAAGGTAGCCCTGGTGGATACATCCCCGGTTGTGGACACTGATACAGTACATGCAGAGGCACCTTTGCCTACTCCGGCCCCTGGGCCTTCAGGTATATCTAGCGCTGCCCCTTCCATGACACCTAGTTCCTCTACAGCTCCCTTGCCTCCTAGGTCTGGTGCCTCTGCTGCTGCTGCTTCCCGACCTCCACTCACCCAGGCTGCATTACTACGGATGGGGCAGCTAGCCTATTATACTGATAGACGCGCCTCCAGACTTGGTGCCACCATTCCTGGCATGATCTAGAGGGACCGTGTTGATGTTGTGACACCCTTGAGTATAACCATTGATACCCTTGCGACACAGATAGTGGTGTGTGAGCAAGGCCAATGGGCCACTGATGAGGTGATAGTTTTAAATGCCGTAATTATTGAGCTTAGGAAGGATGTGGACCAACTGAAGTCCATAGACATGTCTATGATTTTCGGGACTGTGGAGATCTTTGATATGCCAGCTGATACAGACGTGTCTCCGGCTACCACCGGAGATGAGGTTTGAGCTGAGGTGGTAGCTGTTGCCGAGTCTGAGGTTGAGACCGATGAGGAGTAGCTTGGTGTTGATAAGAAGGCTTCTTATAAGGGCATGACAGAGGTTGAGGAGATGATGATAGATTTATCTGTGCAGATTTCTTTGGTAGACACCACCATGGCCGGATCTAGTGTTACCGATACACTGGGCACTGATGCCCAAGATCAGAGTGTTGCACCGGGCACTAATGCCCCGACAGATGGAGTGACTGCGTAGACATGATTTTCTTAACCTCCCTCTTTGTCACTTTTGTTAATTTTTAGTGTTTTGATTGCATTTGAGAACAAATTGTTTTTTTATTTGTGGTGGAGTGAGGTATTTCCATACCTACCTCTTGTGATTATACTTTTGTTTATATATTGGGTTTTGTGCTGTAAACTGTGTTTTGGCACTGTGTTGTGGATGTTTGAGTTGTTGCTCCTTGTTTTAATCACAAATGGTTTTTGGACCTTTTTGGAAAAAAATTTGCCACCTCTTGTGTGTTTAATTGTGGCTGTTCTTGTGCAAATGTGAGTATCGATTATGATTAATATCGATGACTTGAATAGTGCTCTTAATCGAATAAAAATGAATGTGTGGCTACCATGAGGCCAAATGAAGTTGCATAGATAATATGTGAACTTTTTGCATCTCGTTGTAACTAGCCGGGTATCGAATGAATCTCTTGTGATGAACATTGCACACTAGCAAAAATGTAGAGTCTTTTTTTATATTGGTGTCAATGCCTTGTGTGATGAGCTTACCGTGAACCTTGTGTGATGACACCTAGAATTTGCCCCGTTGGTCCGGTTGACTAAGTGATGCAAGCTCTTGAAATAATCTTAGGCAACAATTTGAAGAGTGAAACAATTTGATATTATACCTCTTTTGTGGCCTACCTTGTGAGTGTGTGAACTTTGCTTGAACACCTTTTGAGCCTTATCCTTTTTTTGGAAGAAACTTGATGAAATTGTAACCCCTATTTACTCATTCACCTATAATCCTCATGAAATGTGGTTTATTTGAATAGCCAACTTAGGCCAAAAGCCTAAGTTGGGGGTGTGGTAAAAATAAAAGGTAAATAAAAAAAGTACAAAGAAGCCCCCTTTGCTCCATGGTTGTGTAAAAGCTGGAACCCCTCCATATAAAAAAAAAGGGAAAGAAAAAGAAAAAGAACAATTTTTTTTTGAAATAAAGTTGTATTGCAAAAGAAATGGGGTGTCTGGTATTCCATGAGAAGTGAA